>MU155351.1:38643-54067 GCA_015484465.1 Pholiota conissans
TGTCCAATTTCGGCCACATCCACTTGCCTCGGGACACGGGACGGACGAACAATTTAAAATGGTACAGTAGGTGTCGTAGGACACTCTCCCCGTTGAGGTGAAATATTGGGCGCTCGATGCGGAAAGACTTGGTTTTTTTTTTGTTTTGCGAAAGGGACCAGAATATAGAGCGCGTGAGCACAACTGAACAGCTGAAGTAGAACTCAAGGATCGTCGTTTGAGGGGTTGTGGCATCGCCTCGTACTAGGAACGAACTGAATCGGGTGGGTTGGCAAGCTGATGGCAAGGTTCAGACTCCGCCGGGCCGGGATGTTAGGACCGCCCCAGAAAAACACAACTTCAGTTTCGTGCCAGGCTTATACATATTGATCCAATTGTCGGGTACCTTATATAAAAGTGCCATATCAATTCTGGGTACGTACATTTATCATGCCTTCAATGCCCGTTTGTATTGCGGGACATCACCGAGTCTCCCTCAACCATCGCATAGAGCATGGCCTTGTCTCCGCTCCCATCGACCAACGCTTTCAACATGCCGTCCTCCATCTGTAGGAGAGCAGCTGGCGTATCAAATTCGACCTAGAAAACAAGTTCAATTAAGGTTTTCTTGCTCATGCAAACCTATTAGCACTCACGATTCGACCGGCATCAAGGACCATCTGTAGTTTTTTTAGCATTTTCAGTAAAGTGAATCACGAAGACCGTCTTACAATTCTACTTGAATCCATGACGGTCTGGAGCCGGTGTGCTACGGTAATGACTGTCACATCACTAGGCAATCGGTGTCGTAACGTCGTTTGAATCACAGCGTCTGTCTTATAATCTGAGAAGGTGAAATTAGAATCATAGCATAAGAAATCAGTATATATACCTACCAATTGCTGACGTAGCTATTGACAAAGAAGGTTATTATTGTTTTGATAGTACGAACAGCACAAATATACCTTCGTCAAGAATGAGGAGCTTGCTTCGTCGGACTATTGCTCGTGCCAGGGCAAGTATTTGCCTTTGACCAACGGAAAGGTTGTTCCCTCCGCTCGCAATGTCAGTATCAAGAGTGATCCGTGCTTCATCCATATCCTCTTGCAGAGAAAACAATCCCGCATCGCGAAGAGCATTGTTCAGCGTTGCATCATCATGTTGTTCGAATGGATCCAAATTCCGTCGGAGAGTCCCTATTATGTGCCAAAGTTAGACTTTGTCAATCAAGTCATACATTGAATTTACCACTGAGAAGTTCAGGCTGACATTGCAAGAGGATAATCAGATTTAGAGTATCTGACTGGAATGGAATTTGTTACCGTTTGGGGGATGATGGTTACGTGCGACCTCAGCGCATCTAGATTGACAGTATGCGTCGGTAGTCCATCATAAAACACGTTGCCCTCCGTTATGATGCATCGGAGCAGTGACAGAGTAAGAGAAGTCTGGCATAAAATTGAATGGTTAGTGCTACTGAGTGAAGAACACGGACAAAGGAAAAGGTCACCTTTCCGCTCCCAGTGCGACCAACTTGCGTAGATGTGAATCAACTATTGGATGCAAACTTGAAGAAACTCATGACACCCTACCGACGCCAATCCGTTCACCAGATTTAATAGTAAAGTTCAGGCCATGCAAGACTGCTGGGCCGTTCTGATCGTTCAAAGTGAGCTGCGGGATCCCTCTTTAGTCGCCAAGATGAGCGCACCTGAGAGTATCGCGCTGATAGATGTTCGACGTGTAGATCGCCACTTGTGGGCCAAGCAGCAGGTGGCTTTCCTTCTTCCGTTGGTTTAGGTTCATGTTCAATGTCGATGTAATGCTGAATTCGCTCAAGGCTAGATAGACCCAAATAAATTGGCCGGAGATTGTCAAGGCACATGCAAAGTGTAATGGGTAACATACCTGTTTGCCTGGACTTCGAGATCGTTCAAAATTCTGACCCACCACAATATCATCGCAGTAAAGTCGAGGCACATATTCAAGGTAAATCCTGTGTTCGCTGCCCCCAAAGGCCGACCCCCGTACACGAGATAAGATGCGAGGGAGATAGTAAAAAGAGCCCCGAGCAAGTCGATACGCAAGCTGATCCATCGCCCCAGATTGTATGACGTACGCGCTATCCGGACGTAATGATCTATGCGTCTGAGTGATTCCTCCTTAAACGCATTCTGTGCACCATAGGCACGGACGGAAACTAGATCAGGAATTTAGCTTCGAGTCACATAGTTCTTCATCATGGTGTACGTACTTATTCCGGAGATGGAGGCACTGAAATGTGCCAGCAACGGAGAACGCGCATTACTGAGACGTGGTTAGAGTTGAATCCCACAATAGCGAGCACAAATCACACAAATACCTCATCTCGCGCTTGACAGACAATTGTGCCTTCAAGTACACATTACCTAAGTAAAGACCAAGAGCGGCCACTGCAAGTCCAGGGGCAAAGAAGACGGGGGCAAAGATGAGTATGACAACAATTCTGGTGAAAAGAATCATCGCAATTTCAGCCAAAGCTGTGAACGATTGGGGAATAGGTCCATCCACAGCTTGAACATCTTGCGTACATCTTGCAATCATTCTGGCGGTTGGCGTCTTGTCCAGCCATCTAAATACCCGACCGTAAGTATGAGGTAAAACTTAGGATGCTGGTGATGCTCACCCCAGAGTGCTTCCAAGGATAGACTCCACCAAGACAGCGTTGATAGTCCTTGACGCTCGCATACTTCCAAATATGAAGAAGATGGATGAAAGTGTGGTAATAATCATCATTACGGTAATGATTAGGGTGTATTGGCCCAAGTAGCTAATCACTGAATAAGTTCTAGGAATTGTTGGGAAACAATAGGACTCACTAGAATACATTCACCTCCGATGGCAGATGTGTTTCATATTGCGATCCCCAATAGCCAAGGAACCATGATTGAAATGCATAGACCCAGTCCGTCAACAGGAAGGCGGTTATCCAGACCGAGTAGAAAAACAAAGGGTAATCTCCTCCCAAACCTTTCAGGAAGAGCTTCATAGATTTCCAAGTAACACGACCTTCTGATATTTCCTCGGACACAATGAGTTTGCCATCGTTAACTTTGGTTGCTGGAGCGCTGGAGGAGGCATCATATTCATCGTTCGCAAGCTCTAACGCCTCACGGTCATGTTGTGCTTCGGCAGATAGTTTGATGCCATGTTCCAAAGAATCTTCAATGGGCGTTCCTTGAGTTTTGATAGAACCATCTAGACCGATAGAGACGATGAATTTTGCTACAGGGCTCGCCAGGGCTATACTGTGTGTCTAAGGATGACTCAGTAATCTTTCTTCGGTTGACATCTCAAAGCACTCACAATGAGCAGAATGGTACGATCTTTGACTAGATCTCCCTTGAAGCACCATTCGATAATCCATGTTGAACTAGGATTGTATATATCAGTTCGCGGCCAAAATTTGTGCAAGGAATATTGCGGTAATTGTCTCACGTATGAACGTCAAGTGCCGCGAATACATCATCTAACAAGATGATTTTCGCCGGCGAGTAGAGAGCTCGCGCGAGAGTGACACGCGCCTGGCACATATGCTGTAAGTCTCATTCATCCATACCAACGAGCACTGAATTATTCACCTTTTGTCCTCCACTGTAGTTGGTAAAGTGTTGTTACAATTTACGATTTCAATTATAAGATGATGTCGCTTGCCTGAGTGTAAGGCCCCTTTCCCCGACCTCTGTTTTGTCACCAGCTTCGAAGAGCTCCATATCCTTCTCCAATGCACATTGCCGGAGAACTTCGGACATATAATCAATACGGTTTATGCATGAAGGTGCTGAACACACCTTTCCTATAGCGCACTTCGTCGTATGGGTTTCCGAACAGGATGTTTTCACGAATGGTTTCATTTTGTACCCATGATTCTTGCGCAGCATATGCTACACCTTCGTCTCGTGGAAGATTGAACCAGGAATCCGCTGTGGTGCGTATGAAATGCATTTCCCCTACGAGAGATCAATGAGCATGAAAACCTCGGTCGTCATATATGACCAACCGAGTAAAGCCATCAGCAATGAGGTCTTTCCCGAGCCCCTGCAGAGTCACCTAAGTCAACAAGTCCAGAAAAAGAAAGAATTCAATTACGTTGGACCGACGATGAGGTTTATGCAGTTACGTTTGAATATCAATTCTCCGTTTATGCGAAGCCTGAATTTACGACTTGAGGGTGCAAGGGATCCGTCGTTCGATTCCAATGACCATGAGAATTCAGCATTGTTGAACCCAATTGCCTGCGGGTCTTTGAGTACAGACTCTGGGACACTAGGTAATCTTTCTCCAGTCTCCGCGAAAGTGTCCAACAACTCCGCGTTTCGTAGAAAGTCGTGGACTCGGTCTAAGGAGACTTTTCCTGTGACAAACTTGCTATAAATTTCCAATTTCACTATTTAATGAAGATGCCGAACCTTGGATGATAGCATTAGTGTGATACGAGATCCTGTGCAACTGCACTCGAAGCAGGGAGAATACTGTTATACTCGAGAATATTTTCGACGCTACAAGAAAAAATGCGAGATGAACGAGCGTAAGTGAGAAAAGGCAAGGAAACTTACGGGTCAAAACCTGATCCATCACAATGGTGTATGCTGCATATGAAGCAACCATACTAATTGCAGGTATGAGCTGGCTAATCTGGAAATCAATATATATGCTGTTTGTATCTGAGAACCACAACGTACCCAACAACGCTATTGCATGTTTGCAATACCTAACGAAAAAATAAAACTTAATCATTCGAAGGCGCATCGCGCGAATCTGCAAACCTTTGATTTCCACAGCCATACAAGTTCATTGTTTCGCTTTTCTTTAATTCGATCCGCCATACGTCCTTCCCACCCGAATAGCTTGATCATTCGAATTACGTTGACAGCTGGAAAGAAACTTCAATATATTATCTATTGAATGAGCGTATCAATTACCTTCGGTTATATCTTGAACACGCGCATCAGTCTATCGATCGGAATTCAGCGTTAAACCATGCAAGAGTTGAGCAAAATATATGCTTACCATCTTCATCCTTTGTCGTTGTACATCCTGCGTGAGCTTCGCGATGTAACCCGGGATCGGAAAGAGTGCGACCATGAAGGCAAGGCCAACGAATGCGCTTACGAAGGGCACAAGTATATATCATAATATTGCACAACGGTAGGATAGGAAACTTACCTCCATCCAAGAATTTGATAGAGAAAGGTGATGCAAAGCGTGATTTGGAGCGGCACGAACAAAACTAGAAAAGGATAGGTAAGCCCTACAATCATATTGATACAAAAAAAATCGTGCTCACCAAGTGTAAGAAAATCTCGAGAGTCGACTATGTTGGTCAAGTCTGTCGTAACCATGTTGTTAATTTTACCAATGAGATTATCATTTTTCTTCCCCGCTGTGTCGTCCTTTATATTGGATTGAGCTTTCACCTTCCCCTTAGCAGTTGGAGGTTTGCTCGATGAGTCTTTTGACGAATCTCTGGATACTGCAGTAGTCGTCGTCGCACTATCTCGATCATCACTTGCTTCCGCAGACCTCCCAGCTTCCGACACCGTTTCAGACGTAGTGAATGTCGTCTCCGAAGTTTCCTGCGTCCGATCGCCAATACTCTTCTCGCTGGAATTTTCCGCTTTGAGACGGACGCGTAGGCTATGCTCGAAGATTAACTGCGTGATCAACGCCTCGCACCGGACGCATACTCTCGTGCTGATCAAGAAATACCGCTGCAATGCCAGAGAATTAACAGATGGGCCCAGGAACATGCAGAAAATCCAAAACCAAGGGCGAATGTCGTTGTCCGCACCATGCCCTCCTGTCTCGAGGTAACTGCAGACAATAAGTTGAGAGATTGGCGATGCTAGAAGGGGATTGGGTGGGTCGTACCTTAGGATATGGTAGACAGCGATGGGAGAAACAAGTAAGGCGAGTGCTTGCAATACGAAAAGACTTCCCAGCGCTGCATATTCCTTGCCTATCCAAGGACTTAGGTTTTCGAAGACTTATACTCGTTAGAAAGATCTCGGCTTACGGAAGACGCGCATAAGACCGAAAAATAGGTGTAGCCGTTTTGCCCCTCTGAACGCATCAAGGTGCTAGATTGTGTTATAATGAGTTTCTAGGAAGGGCAGACATGAAAAATAGTTCGACTTACGGGGAAAGCATATTTCGTCAAGTTCTTGGAGTAGTCCGTATCTGAGAGCGGAGGTAGCTGGTCGTACTTCAAATGCGCGACGCGGGATCCGAGAAGTATGACAGGGTCGAGAAAAGTATACAGAACAAGTGAGAACAAAGAACACGTTTGTTCATCGTTTATCACAGGCATTGGGTCCTGAACAATTGAAATAAACATCAGCCATGCTATTGGAACATATATATGCGTGCATATATTCACCTTGGGATCGACAGGAATATAGCGACGAGGGACAAACAACGGTATGACGACTGCAGTTGCGAATAGAGAACCTATCTTGAACCACAGAATCGACCCTTCGGCGATATCTGTAGGTTGTTGGGTGTAAGTGGCGAGAGGCCACAAGTCTCGCTGCACATATGTTGCGAATGTGATCAATAGGAGAACTACATTATATCTTGTCGCAGAGGTGCTCCATTTGTTTGCCGTCAGGGAGATAACTGCCAAAGTTGAAGAATAGGCCTGGAGATGGAAAGCTCAGTAAGTAATTCCCAGGTCAAAAAGGTATAGCCTACAAATGTGGCGAGCGAAAACAACTCGGGATGTTTAGAGAGAAGTTGAGACAGAGGGACACCCTTCTTCAATGTATCTGATGCATCCAGAGTAGCGAAAGTAATGCCGAGGAGGATGAAGCATCCGACAAGACGCGCACACGCATATAAGAAGATATGCCTTCCACCGAGGTTTTCGATACGATTTTGAAGCCATCCACGAGAAGTCAGGGCTTCGGTAGCATCATTATCTTCGTCGTCACCAGCGGAAACCGATTTCCCTGGACGGACTGCATTCACTAAACCGCGAACTCCCTGAACAATCACGAAAACTAAAGCAGTTGCGAATGGGATCACGAGAGTTTCGCGACTGGGGCTAATGGCCTACTTGTTAAGTCTGCCCTTCATGACAAGCAGAACAAAAGAAACACGCACAATTCGAGTGGGCTCGTCCACGAATATTCCTTCATATCATTAGATGTCCTATTCTCCGCAAACATTGGATATCGCCAATTATGTTCCATCATGCCTTGCGGCAACTGCTGCACGGTCGTTAATCAAGTCGTTATAAGCTTTGAACGTCCAAGCGATAGTCGGAGGGGTAATTGAAGGAGAGCAAAATATATCAATCCCCGGTATGCATCGCGCCATATAAGGAGATCAAGAAGCGACCGCGTGTTCATTGTCGTCCGTACTCCCACGAATGAGGTGATATAGATCTTGTTCTATATTCAACGGTGAGTCGGAAAAGCTTCAACCGTGGAGCGTTGATGAAGCGCGAGGTGTAACTGTTGAGAAATTGAGGTCTCCAAAGAGCATGGTAAATGAGTACGGAGTCCAAGGTGGGACGTATGAGAGGGATCGGGGACAGAGTGGGAGGTGGTGTTGATGGCGTCGGCCCGTCGCGCCGGAGGTAAACTTACAAGGTATTTCTTGAATTTGAACATTTCAACCCGCCACCATGTCCTGGCCTTCCCCTCGCCGCTTGAGGGGCTTTATGCTCTTTGCCGTCCTCCTGTACATCTGGTCTTATTGGATAGGATACATTCTAATGGAGAGTCCGCTCTATTCTATGGCTTTTCCTCCATCACCTCCGTCTCTCAAGGATGTCGTCGATGCCGCCCTGGACGAAGAGATCTCGAAGTTCTTGCGATCCGTCGACTACTCTGCACGAAAACCATCTAGAGAAAGCCTTCGGAAGAAGACCCTACAGTCCGCCTTGCTGTGCGCTGTCAGAAGAGGAACTTGGAGGTTCAAGGTCACGTCAAATCAAACTGTATGGCCTTCCTTCGCCACGTATGAACTTTGCCCGGGCGCTTATTCTAATTCGACGTCTACCTCCGAGACTGCATCAATAGATGTCTGTGAACATCTACCTGGAAAGAGGGTGTTATTTGTGGGCCCTGATGCGACGTATTATCTCCACTCGCTCTGGCTCGCTTCTCTGGAAAAACACGAGCACCGTTCGCATACCTGCCTCGGCCCGGCTTTCTGTACATTCCACAATATCTGTCGACAGCCTATTTTTGAAGGTGATGCAAGCGTTCTGTATGAAGGACTAGTCGAAAAGGCGCCCAGCAAAAACGTACTCATGGCCACTAATTCCTCGCTCCTGCAATATGCTCTGTCGTCGACACTCCACCCTTCGAAAATAGAAAAAGACGATGTACCTGCAGAGATTATTACAGATCAAAATGTGGATATGGTATTCGATAACCTGTCGTGGCTTAGGCGTGCACGCAGTGCAGATATTCTAGTAATCAACCGCGGCCCTCTCCCTGCGCCATCCGAACCAACGGCGCCTTTCAACGACACTGACTCCGACGAATGGAGGTTCGCTGAGAAATTATGCACTCAAAGAAACTACTTCAACGCAGGCCGATGTAACGAGAGCCTCTCCTCCCGTCTGTTCAACGCCGCCCTACACGCCACAATCAATCGTTTCTTGCCCGCCATCCTACAATCGCTGCAGGCAATCACGAATGATCCTGATATATCCAAAGCGTCGCTGATCTGGCACAGCAGTTGGTTCATGCAGCCTTCGTGTGCTATAGCGAACTTGTCTTTGAACTTGAATTCTTCGATGCCCCTTATTCCTGAGATCTGGTCTGCCGACAATCCTTGCTTGGTTGACCCCCAGACCTTCTATTATAACAGCCAAGGTTAGTCTTGAGCTTGATCTCTCAGTCAGCAGTGGGCGACGCATTTATCTCATCTCGAAAATATAGTCTATATGCACGATCGACTGTTGCCTCGAATCCTAGCGCATTTCAACTTTGCCTACATACCTCTGACGATGTCTTCGTACGCGAAACCGTCATCAGCACGATTTCTGGAGCCCGAAACTCACCAAGATCTTTCGAGCGACTCAAAGGATTGTTTACGACATCCCTGGCCCACTTTCGGAGTTGAGTCCTTGGAAGCGATCTTTTTCGGTGCTTTGGGGAAAGTTTTACGCAATGTAGTTTAATACCCCCATAGGTGCCAGATGCATGAATTTCTGCACCTCGAAAGTAATGTATCACCTTCTCCTTGTAATGGTTTTGTCCAGTACTGAATGCGTATCCGCGTTCGTCGAAATATATAGCAGAGGGAGATGAATATATTGCAAATTGAAACGATAATTTTATAAAGATACAGCACGGAGTACATGCACGGTAATCTACGTTCTTGAAACAATTCCCGGAAAAAAGGTCCCTTTTTGGTGATTCACCTTAGCGTTCAAGCTTTCAAGTTCAATTTCATTCTTTCATGTCTTCCTCTTCCGGGGGGTTTATCAGGGGTTCGGCCTCCGTCCGGGCTTGTAAAATTACTTTATCGGAGAGCCAGCGCGCAAAGCCTAAACTTGACGATTCCATAATTCTTGCAGACAAGATATCGACCGTATTGCCACTTCCAGTTCCACTATTGACTCCATGGCCAGGAATACCCAGCCCGGAGTCTCGGAGAGATATATGCCATTGACCGCCGCGTTGCTCTCCTCTTTTGAGGGTGACCGGTCGATCACGACAGGTGGGATAGAATCCACGAGCGCGGGATTCGTGCCACAAGAAAGCGGTCGGATAGGGACACTTCTTCGTCGTCGCCGTTTTGATGTCCAAAACATTTCCGTGAATGGATTCGCAAACTTTAGAAATCTGCGAATGATTTATAACGACGAACTCGTCTGTCTGAATGTCGAGGACATGAGAAAGAACAAACGGGAGAGACTTTGTACCTGCACACACACCTCTGGAATCCATCTGATATAGAACAAATGGCGCTCGAAGGCGAAAGCATGGTTCAGACACAGGGTGATGCCGTTGCGAGGTTCACGACGGACGAGTTTCGCATTCCGTGGGATGTACTGCAGATCTCGCATATCGGACCACTGTAATTTCCCTTTCAGAAACGCTGCGGCGAAAGAGTAGAATAGTTCACTGAGTAACTGGCCTTGTCGACTTCAGGAATTATATGGCACTGGCTCAGAGGCGTAAGACCAGGTCCAAAACCGCAAACGACGCAAGTATCCTTATCGCGCTCGCGTACGCCTTCTTCGAAGACCGCGTATGTTTCAGTTTCATTTGATGGCTCGCTGAATTCGTCGTATGTCCAAAGTTTGGCGAAGGCGTCGTCGGGAGTGGATGAGAGAGGTATGGTGAGAGTCGGAGTGAATGTCATGGTAGATCAGAGGTCCCCGCTTGGCCTTGATCTGCCCCTTAGAGGAGGCGGTCTGAATCGCCTCAACCCATATTCTGAGACCCATGATCCACAATGGCTTTCACTCCGACTCTATCATTACCACTTCCCGACACACCTCATGCTTCTTACGCCAACCTTTTGGCTGACAGCACCGGTTGTGGGCAATTAGATGAAGCACTTAAAAAAGGGATTAGCGAGCGTTGCCTTGTTTGCGGCTTAACCAGTGATTTGTGTGTTTACCACATCATACCCGAAGAAGAAGCCGTAAGATGTCCATCCCATTTGTAATCGTATTCATCTTCTGAAATGAAAATTACAGTACGAGTTCATGAGGGGTATGCACTATAGTCCGAGTAACGCAAAGTCGGTCGACTGCGAACCTCGTAATGCAATACTCCTCTGCCTGAACCACTATTCTTCCTTTGAAAATCATGATATATATGTCAGGTGGATGCCTGAGGTATGACCCTCCACGCACGAGGAACTGGCACAATTTTTAATTTTTTAATGCCTTTTTAGACGGACGAATTCGTCGCTGTCGAGCACAACCGTAAAAGAACCAACTCCGTGTCCATTCACGGCTCAGTACTCGATATCCACGCCGCTACCACCAAAGACTGCCCGTTCCCCACTGCATTTTTATGGCACGAATGTCGTGTTCGTGCATGTAACCCAACTTGTGGTGATCAACCAGTCAATTTGTTGAGAGGAGCTCAACGGGGCCCTTATTGGTCCCTCCCCGTCCGCAGTGTCAGTTCTGCCGTCACTCGAACTCCGACTGCCCTGGATTTAGGAAGTTTTTCCACCCTTGCGTGGCATAAGACAAATGCGCTAGAAGAGTACATGTACAATTAGAGGTTGCATGCCGAGAACCCGCCACGGGTGAGTGTAAACTCAGTCCGCTGCATTCAAGGTTACACGCACGTCTTTAGAAGATAATTGGTCAATTTGCTACGCACACCAATACGAGGCTTTGATTTTTCTCCCGTGAATTTGTGCAGTATATACAAATATATGTATGTTTCAATCATTCAGGACCCAGGTCGGTTAGGTTCGGTTAAAAGCAAGTCCTTAAAAAGTTTAGCTTTGATTTCAAGGCTCAAGCTAACTAAATGTAGTATAGATTTTACTGTATAAGGACGTCGAGATTTACCCAGACGTTCAATAACTAAGTCATACATACAGACAATACAATAAAAGAAAATAAGGCACGAAAGACATAGAAAAAGAAAAAGAACCTAGTTTATAGAAGTAATCCAAATATATTGAATTAAGATGTGGCGGCAACAGCAGCAGTGCTGGAGGTTTTGGTAGCAGTGGCGGAAGCACTGACAGAGCTGGCGCTGTGGGCCTGAGTTGTGCTGGAGGCGGAGATGCTGCTTGCCTCGCTGACGGTCCTGCTCAGCATGCCTGCACCGGCTGAGCCGTTAAATGCGTAACCTTCCTGGTAGGCCCCGTTGGACACCGCAGCGGAGTAGCCATTGCTGTTGGCCAAGCCGCCTCCAAATCCATTGGCGTAGACAGCACCAGCCCCGTTGGCACCAGCGCTATAGGCAGCACCGGAGCGGTAGCCTCCTCCCCCGTAGAAGCCAGCGGCGGCGCCGATATGGAGGAACTCAGCCTCGGTAGCAGATGGACTGGCGACGGCGTAGTTCGCAGCCTCCTCGACGGTGAGCGTCATCTGCTGGGAGACATGCTTCATCGCCGAGGCGGTGATAGCAACAATCGCGCTCTCCATCGCGATCGTGAGCATCTTGTGCATCTCCGTAGTAACGTGCTCGACAGTGCTCTCCGCGATGCGCGTCATCGTCTGCTGCACAACCGGGTGCTTGCTAAACACCGACAAATCCGGCTCGGCGATGACCTTGAACTTCATCCACGGCACCTCGCTGAGCATCATCGATAGCTTCTTGTTCGTCTCGATGAAGATGAGGACGTCGCCCTGCACGCGGAGGCGCGTGCGCAGGTCGAGCTTGCTAAGGATGTATTGTTCGTGGTTCGTGCCGTGCCGGCATTTGGCAGTGAGGAAGAACCCGTCGAGGGTGATGGACTGCGAGGACTTGCTAAAGCCGCTGGCGTCCCAGAGAAGAGCGCCGTTGATGTTTCCAATGTAGGCGTCGAGGTCGAGGCTGGCGTGAGAGATGCGGCCGTCTTCGTGGTGGATGTCGCAGTGCAGGAAGGTCCCCTTGAGGTAAAAGTTGGTGCAGTGCTCCTCAATAAGGAGCTGCAAGCTGAATCTAAGATGAAAAAGAACATTTAGATTATGCCAGCTATTAAGGAAAAAGCTTGCTTACTTTCTGAAGGCGGACGACTTGAATGTCTTCTTCGATTGGTACGAAGACTGGGAGACGGATGTCGAGGATGCGGATGAGGTCGAAGTAGCAGACACGCTAGTAGCTGCCGACATCGCGCTACTAGCAGAGATAGCCCTTTCGACGCTTCCTCCAGTAGCTGTACCGACCAAACTAGAAGATACCAAGACAAACATTCAGCATCATGCCTGGACAAAGAGTGATGAATCCGATAGGACTTACGCTAAATCACCACGAGCGGCGATAACACCATCGAGGCTGGAAAGATG
Source organism: Pholiota conissans (assembly GCA_015484465.1). Taxonomy (NCBI): domain Eukaryota; kingdom Fungi; phylum Basidiomycota; class Agaricomycetes; order Agaricales; family Strophariaceae; genus Pholiota; species Pholiota conissans. Next base: position 51,593 of record MU155351.1, read on the forward strand.
ACCACTGAGGTCAAACTTGGCATCAACGTATTTTCCGGCTTCGTTCTTGAGTTTGGCGGAGAGGATGCTGTCAACGAGCGTGATATTCTGAGCGCTTTGGCTGAATGCCTTGCTGCCGAGTTTGAAATTGCCGTTAATGTTTCCGAGGAATTCGTCAAGGTTGATGGACGAAGAAACCCAAGTTTTGCCATCGGATTTTCTGCACTCGGCGGAGAGAATGCCTTGCTTGATGGTGACTTTGCGGAAAGTGTCGGCGAAAGGCATTGTAAGTACTGTATAAATTGGTCAGCTACAAGAAATGCCATATAGATAGGAAATTAGCTTACATTGGTTGGTTGTGGGTGGGGTTATAGAGTAATGAGCGAACTCTGAAGGTGTGAATGAATGGGTATGCAAGAAGCTGAAAAGCGACTGAGCTGAAGGTCTCTGTACTTTGAAGCGTCTAGTCTTTATACCTTTCAAATTAAACTCGGCCAGGGCGACTCAACCTGATCAATACAACACACTAGAAGATGTTATCAACAGGTTCAAATCGGTGAAACCTAACGCCGTCGCCGCTGTGCCTGTGTCAATAAGGTGCCGTTGCTCTTAAAGTTGCAAAGATCCACTCTGTTTCTAAATTTAGGCAAGAACGCAAAGTACATCGTGAAGGTCTATATACTCACGTCCCCAATAAGTTGCGAAGAATGATGGTGTCTGCGAGTTCCAAGGCATGAAGAGTTCACAATATTTGGCCCGAATTTCAAGATTCGGGACTTCAGAATACGAACTTGCATCTGACTCTCGAGACGAGATGTTTACGGTAGCCTTTCTGAACGACAGCTGTCAGCACTTCCATCAGCGAGAGAATAACTCATACATACCTGAGCGTCAACCATAACGGAAAAGATTGACGCAAATTGCAAAGAAGTTGAGCAGCGCTTGAGTTGGATCGTTTCCATATTAAGACACAGGTGTATTTGCAAGAGCGAGTTTGTGGGATACGTAGTCTGGAGCTTTTCTGAACGATAGGAACCCATCTCACTGTTGTCGTGTCGAGAAAAGGTTCTCAAGAAACATCATCTTTCAGAACCAGTAGAGTCGCAGATAACCGGGGATTTATGAGCTCCGTGACTCCTGCTAGAAATCGTAGAATGATCAAAATGTAGGCACGGAAAATTTCTCACATGCAAGCCACACGATCTGTTCCTATTGTCGAGAAGTTAAACCCAGGTAGACATTGTAAATTTCAGTCGGATATTTTTGACAGTAAGCGCCCTATTAACGCCGTGACAAACGCTCATCTGTGAACATTCACTCCGTCAGACGTCAAGGAAGGAGGATTGGCCGAAAGACGTTGTTTCCGTAGGTAGTCATAGTTTTCAAACATCCAGCGGTGAGAGACCAAACACCGAATTTCTGCCAAAGTCACTGCGATCCTGAGTTGCTCTGATTCCAATCGCGACGAGGGACTCCATAACAGCGCCCATCCATGCACACCGTCCGACTATACCGCAACAGTCGCTGCGAGTCAGTAAACTGTGAACAAGAGATGACGTGTTCCAGAAAGAGAAAGCAGAGAGAGTGATCGATAGCTTCTTGCAGTGAAAACCGTCAACGTGGACGACATCGCGAGATGGAGGGCTGCAAATTCAATTCTGTAACGTCGTCACAGACGACCCTTCTTTCACCTTTACCACCACCATCCGGCCGTGGGAACTGGTCCCCCCCACCTTGGCCGCGCCATACACTACCGAAAACCTCAACATTAATCAAGATCGCACCTCATCGGGCCTGCACCATCCCCCGACGGGGATTCCCCCTTACCACTCCCACTCTCTTTTTTCTTATCGGGGGCAATCGCGACTTCGGCGTGGTCGCTCTCATCAACATCGCTCTGCTGAAGGCTCGAATCTCTGCATCAAACAATCGACGGATCTTACTACTCGCATCTTACATTCTACCAGAGTAACAACGACGGTGCTCTGCTTCGCGCAGACTCTTCGGAGGCGCAAACGTGTGTTCTTTCTGCTTAGACATACCCACTAGGGAGGGGACCAGCCCCCGACCAAGGTACCCCCCCGTTATGGTACCTACCTATTAGGGGAGACGGCTGGATTGTCGCAACATAGTTGGGTTCGCACGGCCGGACGGCTTTCAAGGTATCAAAACGAATTGGAGTTGCGTGAACGGGTGGGTGAAGGAGGGAGGGAGATTAGGGGGACGACGGTAGCGACTGCAGGCGACATTCATTTTATTCGAAGACCGGCTAGCTACAATTAAGTGGACCAGTACCCCCGCCAGTTGCATCGGCACGGCACACCAACTATTCAGTTCGCTGACAGCTGGAAGCTTTGGCGCCCACGTCGGGTCGGTGGCGAGGATCCCGGGCGGCCTCCGCGCGGGATCGGTGGTTTCGAGGGTTAGCTCGATGAGGGGTATTTGTTATTCGTACTCCGGGAGGACTGCTATCGCGCACCTTTTTGTAAAACTGAG
>MU155352.1:0-57610 GCA_015484465.1 Pholiota conissans
AAAAAAAGAGTCCTCGAGCTAAAGTTGCCTTATTTGGTTGCAAGTGTCACAAAAGCGTCACTACACGTGGTCTTTGTCGAAAGTGAGTGTCACCTACCTTAACTCCCGACGTTGTTCCTTGTTCAAACCCCCTCACGCGCAGGTCTGCTCTGTTTCTCCATCCCCGCTTCCGGTCAATATTCAAGCTAATGTTCTCAATCACAGAAATCGTTGCCACGAACATAAACTTTCTGATGATACAATATGTCTATTCTTTCTCTGTGAGTATTGTAGGCACTCTCGATGCAGGGCACGAATATGGATGCTGATACGTTATCAGGCCATCGACGACGGATGATATTATCTTGGATGACCTGTCTGCCTCCGAGTTATTCAAATATGGAAGGACTTGCAAAACTATACACGCCATTGTACAGTCGTACATTCCGCGCAAGTTCCAAGTGCACAAGCTATTGGCGCGCTACTTCACTCAAGAAGAGATCGACCACTTTCGCTATCTGCAGGCGATCACAGGAATGCTGATCTCAGGATCCACCGCTCTTCAATTCTTCGACCGCGTGGAGTATCCTGATTCAGACCTTGACTTATACCTAGAACACGGCTACCGCGAGGAAGTTGGACGTTGGCTGCTTGACATCGGTTACAAATATGTTGCACGCGCTACATCGGCCACAGGGCGACGGAGGACATTTCAGAATGACCTTTCTCTTGAGCCAGACTCCACTCCGGAACGGATGCTGACTCAACGTCAATTCATTGAAACTGGAAATGGATATCTTGAAGATGCGCAGTGCGTGTTTAGTTTTGAAAAGGACAACCCATATCGTAAAGTGCAAATGATCACCTCGATAAATTCACCCCTTGAGAGGATCTTGTACTTCCATTCCAGTATGTCGTGTTTTGACTATTCGTTCATATCTTATTGCTCGCTCATTGTTTTATTAGCATGCGTTATGAACATAATTGCGCACGACACTGCATATTCCTTCTTTCCACGAGGTACCTTCAATGAAAGGCGCTCACTGATTTGTGTCGTGGCATCGCCGCATAATCAGATCGGGCTGGCCAAATACCAGAAGCGTGGTTGGTCCGTCGAGCTGGATATTACACGCGACGAGTTCGATGATTCTACGTTTTCGTTCGCTCGAGGAATGAGATATGTCGGTGATGCACAGTGTTGGAAGCTTCCTGTCTTTCCAAAGATAGATGCGCAGTGTGTCAGCAACATCGAGGCCAATTCATGGGTCGTATGGTATAACGAACATCTCAGAATTAGAATGGAATACAGTGTTGTCAAGTCGCATCGTCTTCTGACCACATATCTTATTGAACAAGAGGATACCCATCTCCAACGACATCTGCGAGAAGAGATTGAGGGTTCCGAGACCAATGTTGAAGAGGGTGATGAAGAGTAAGTCTTATCTCTGGCTCGCACTACTTCTGATCCTGATCAACGTCATCATGATCAGATATTTTTTGGATCGTGAATTTAGCAGTATCATTGACTGGTATCGGAAGGGACACTATGCCTCAAAGACATGTCATTACTCCTGGCCAATGATGCGATGAAAAGTTGTCGACTGTATAAAATGCAGAACGCACGTTGTACCTTCGAGTAAAATTCTTGAAGCAATAATACTCATTAGGAGTCATATTCATTTTAATCTGGAACTTATACATTTATGAGCGGAACTAAGAAAAATAAGCATTCGGAATTGCCAACACTCGGCGAAATTACATTCACGTTTGTCACATATCACGTGGGTGTGAGCCTCACGTCCATTAGCACAGAAAGGAAATTTGCAACTTGCCTTTGTTCGTATTCAAATATCCAAAACTCCACAGGTGGGGTTGCGTCGGCGCACCATCAACGGCTTATTTTTATTGTCTTATGATATATAATGTCTATTCTATCGCTGTGAGTGGCCAACAATTGCTCTGAAGTGCCCATCCTCTAACGTGTCACCGTTACTCAAGACCGTCAACGGCTGACGATGTTCTTTTAGACGAGCTTTCTGCAGGAGATTTATTCAGACTCGGACGAACCTGCAAGACAATATACGCCACTGTACAAGACTATATACTCAGATCATTCCAGATAAACAAGCTTCTTGGACGCTACTTCACTCCGGAGGAGGTCGACCACTTTCGCCGGCTGCAAGCAACCACAGGAATGATCATTTCTGGCTCGACAGCCCTGCAGTTCCTCAACCGCGTGGAATACCCAGGATCAGATCTAGACGCATACGTAGTGCACGCCTTTCGCCAGGAGATCGCGAAGTGGTTGCTCGACGTTGGATACACGTACGTGCCTCGGAGAAAGCACAAGACGTTTGAAGATGATATACTATGGGAGCCAGAAGAAGAAGAGTACGATGATATAATGCACAGCGAACTTATGGAGACCGGCGTGGGGTACCTGGCTGCGCAGTGCGTGTTCACATTCAAGAAGGAAGACCCACCACGCAAGATCCAAATGATCACGTCGCTGCACTCGCCTTTGGACAGGGTCTTGAACTTTCATTCTAGTGCGTTGTAGTGGTCTATTTTTTGTATACTCCATAATTGATCCCTGCGATACACAGCGTGCGTGATGAACGTCATAACACACGATACTGCTTACGCCTTCTTTCCTAAAGGCACTTTCGATGAGCGACGTGCTATATACTGCGTCAACACAATAGCGCACACCGCAGGCGCAATAGAAAAGTATATCCAACGCGGGTGGGATATCAACAAGTACATCACTCGCCACGAATTCGACGACCCCGCGTTCGCCTTCTCGCGCGGGCTGCGCCACGTAGGCGACGCAAAGTGCTGGAAGCTCCCCGTCCTCCCCAAAGTAGCGGTCGACCAATGCCAGCGCCCGCATGGTGATATCGAGTCAAACTCGTGGCTGATGAAGTACGATCGGCAGCTTCAGCTCAAAATGAGCTATTGCGTTCTCAACTCGCCCCGGTTCTTGGGCGCGTACCTCATCGACCCGGATGATGAGCATTTTAATCGACACCTGGAGGTGGAGATTGGCGAGAGAATGATTCCAGGTCCGGATAATTCGTCAGAGGATTTTGAGTGAGTGTCTATTTCGTTGCGCACTAGAGTCGGTCGGTACTCATGTATATGGGATTGCAGATATCTGGACGATGAATTTACTTCCCTGCTTAATTGGTATCGCGAGAGGCACTACAAGTCCGATGCATGTTATCTGTCGTGGCCCTTGAAGATTGAGAAAGTGCTTCATCAAGAAGAGGAAACCCGGATCCCGCCTGAAATTTTTGCCATGCCACGGCGGTGATGCCTTACATTGTATTTTACCATTCGTTTATACTCCCCATAATTTGTTTACGATTGAAAGACAAACTCTCGAACATAAAACAGAAAGGGTATTTATTAAGGACATCCAAACATGTCGTGATACTCATATACTCTAGATCGACAGTAAATCGCAGCCACATACAAGCCATGAAATACACTCTATAAGTAAGTTCGTTAGCAGGCGTGTATGAAGATAAGTTATATCGTAGTGCGCGTAAAACAAGCTGCATCTGCGGCATCAACAATCATTAGTGGTTCTCTCCCTGACTTCCACCTCGACCTTCCATCTCCCACTCTCTACTCCGTTCCAGCCTCAGCACCTCCGTCTCCAAGAAAACGGGCATTGTTCGGGATATAAACGTCAAAGACGTGATATCTTCAAGAGAGCTTATCGGGTCTCGCATCGTGCCAGACACCCTTCTCATCCTTCTTGCGCACGGTAAAGCACGCAATGCCGAGGTAGTTCGTGATATCGCTGATCACAAGGGAAACGAAGCGTGCGTATGTCAGGAATGAGATCGCAAGCGTAAACCAGACAAAAATTGTCGTGTTGCGGGGGCATGTCTGGATAATGGGCGACCTATGCATGATGTCAGACACGTCGCATTGGAAGGAAGAAAAAGAGGGCACGTACATGCCGAAGACTGGCAAATTGGCATCCAAAGCTCCGGCTACGCTCCATATCCACACCCAGTCCCACATCGGGAACGGCCCCTTCGTAACATGCGCCAAAATCATCCTTCCCACCATATGCGCGAATTGAAGACCCCAGGCGCAGAGGAACGGCACGAACGCAGCGGACCCAATGATGTACGAGTTGTTAAATTGGGGATGCGACAACCACGCAACCTGGAGGGCCGCGGAAACCACGAAGGGCGTGAGGAGGAGCAAAGGGCGTAAAGAGGACGCCTTTGCTGCACGCGTGGCTTTGAGCACATTCATATAGCTAGAGATGATGTTGAACCCGAGACCGAAGGCGCCAAACACCATGAAGGACTCGTTGAGCGGCAGATTGGGCAGGCGCGCGATGAAGGGAACATGTTCGAGGTGCGTGAAAGTCCAGATCTTCTGTTCCCAGAATGCAGGACCGTAGTGTCCTGTGATAAGATAGATCGCAACGATCATTAGGATACCTTCAACTGGGCCCGAGAAGTGTCCGAGGAAGAGCTGGCCGGTGTGGTATTCCTCCCAGGTGGTGAGATAGAAGTTGGCGAGGGTTGCGATTTGGGAGGCTACAGTCCACCATGACCTGCCGAGACCGAGAGCCCTTGATGCAAGGATGACTTCAAGCTGAAGAAACATCAGCTGGAATGACGGGGTAAGAGGTAGCAATACTTGCCGTGGTGTTGAGTGCATCACAGCCTGTGGTGTCATATTGAGTGCATTGCAAAGAAAAAGCAACAGATCAACGCACCATGATCAAACATCTCTCCCAACGGCCCTGCCATCCCTGTCCTTCTCGCCTGCTTCCTTCACTGAAATTCATTGCCCGTTCAAGGAAATAACGGAAAAATAAAGCATACCCATCAATTGCATCCAGGCTCTGGTACGCAAAAAGACCCACAGCCCAACTACAAACACGCTCCATGAGAAAAAGATCTGCAAGGAAAAGGTGACATCATACGTATAGTACACCCAGCGGGGCGGTGCGGTGACATCGTCATGTTCGGTAAGATAGAGAGGATCGTAATAGAGTAACGTGAAGAAGTTGACGAAGACAATCAGAAGTCCAGTAAGGGTGATCTAACGGAGGAGACGGTTGTTGAAAATCAGCGAGCAATCAGCGACCGCAAGTGAACGTACTGTGTTAGGCGCGATAGAAAGTGGCCATAGAGTGACGAACCATGTCCAAAAAGGGTTCAACAGATAACGCGACACCAAGGACCTGTGCCTCGAGGTGAGATGTATGGCAATGGGTGATATGAACCAACACGCACTTGTCGACACCCTTGTATGCATACTTTTTGAGGTTCTCCAAAGAATGCTGCGGAATGTACCCCATTATCGAAACTAATCAAATCGCAGATTAGCGTTCCTGCATCCAATATGCAATTTGTGGGGTGCCGGTCCTGCTCCGCCGCCGCAGGGGAAGCCCGTCACGTCGCCCGATTGCACAGTCAAAAAGACACGCACCTGGTTTGCCTGGAATAAAGCGCCAATGATCTCTCTCGCCCTAGTATCGCGGAGCCAACTGCGGAAAAGGAGAACCGGACTGAGCAGCCACGTCGTGGAGTAGAAGGCGGAAGAAAACTAAAAAAAAATGCGGCTAAGGGTCATGCATCAGGTGATATTTTGTGATACAGTATCACGTGCCCATGTCAGTGATAAAATCATGAAAATATTTAATTTCGAACGCTTGTGTCTTTCACGTTGAGCGATCCTTGAACGGCTCACAAAAATTGCTAGGGTCAATCCATATATGTAAGAGAGCCAGAATATTGACCAATGCCCTCGACAGATTGTGGACTATCTGGGGGGTATTTTTATTAATGTATACTTAAGGCGTCATTTCACAAGGTAAGTGGGTTGGGCTGCAGAGTACCGTACTTGACCTAGATTATAACTGTTCAGTTTTTTGGGGAATTTTTGTGTAAGCTGGATCTAATCACAACAGCGGAATAGGAGCGAGCAGCTTTGGAGCAGCTCTTGCAATATCCTTCCTCAAGCAAACCACGGATCGAGACGTATTTTTCAGGATAGCGTCTGATTCTCGGTGAAATATGAATTACACAATTTTGCGCGCTCAATCCAGGCGTACATAGGCCTGCTTTTTATTGATGAGCCCGAGCGTGCCAGTGAGGCCATGATCTTCCAGACCGTAGACGACCTCACAGAAATTACCGAGCTTCTTCTATCCCGGTCAATGTTGAATTTTCCGATATTCGGGTCGCTGAGACAGAAGTTACCGAGGGATCTATGTCATTGTGAGAGATGGTGTACTTCGAGATGACGGTTTAAAATTGGTTTAAAAGCCTTTGGATGCATAGTCTAAAAATAGACCACGTGAAGTACATGCACCTGTTGTAAGCCTATCGTGACTATCGTGGATACTGCACCACGAAGGAGCAACGAAGAAGTCTTTTGCTATTTACTTGCCGAAGTCATTCAAAAACTGTTCGTTTTTAGAGCAAAATAACGCCGACCCGAGTATGTCGTATGTTTGCATGTAGCTCCCACACAGCGACGCTTATTTCTGCACGCGTAAAATTGTCTTATCTCCCATTGGCATTGGACTTCCAACAGTTCAGGCGATTGCACTTCATATGCGCAGAACAGGCGTTTTATCCAAAGGCAACATTACGCCAAGATCAAGGCCAAGCCAAAGCTAGTAAGATGGGCTATAAAATGCCCTCACGCCAAGATGATTTCGTTCTTGCTTTCCCTCTCATCCATCCCCCCATGCCTTTTGCACCGTCCTCGTCATCTATCCATTTCGACAAGTCGGATGGGGCAGGAATGGTCTGCGGCGCACACGGGTATCCGATATGGTCCGCGAATCTCCCTGAATCTCATCGACACTCGGCCTTGAGGCTCCTAGCCGGCGCCATATGTTATGTTTGCTTCAAGCTCGGCCTCTCTAGCCTCTTTCGCACACCATCGAGTCTTTGGAACCACTGGCAAGAACCACGCTGCTTGTTTGAAGGGGAACAAGGTCCGAACAACTGCGAGGTTTCTCGTTGACCTGTTAGACTCTATCCATGGTGATGACCAAAAAAAAAACACAGATTTGGTTGTTTGGTTGCCCTATTTTTACTCCTTGTTAATTTTATTCCGCTTCCAGGGATGTCATGACGGTCGCATCTCGGTCCAATTTTGGAACGTCAGTGAAAGGTGAATCGTTCTTTGGTAGTAAATCTCCTCCACTTCATTCAAGGGCGACGAAGGTTCAAGCACCCATTGATGTTTTTTCGATGTTCGGGACAAATGCGCTGATGGAAGGAGGCCCGAATTGTCCGCCTTCTGAGATCTATTCATAGAGATGAATGGCGTAATCATGGACCCTCCCTTTTCCGTTGATTCCTCCTTTCTACCTCCCAATTATTTTTAGCTCACCAGGATCATACATACATAGATTCCCGGACATGGTCGCACGCATCGACTGTCCTATCATCATCACCCCGCCCCTCGATCGTCGGGCGCAAATTTCACTCTCCTCTGTCATCTTTTCTTTATTCTCGACCACCACACCATTCTACACACCCCAACGTCCAAGAATACGCTACTTTGAGTCAGTAATCGTTCTATGTCTATCCTTGGCTCACTTCTGAGGCTCACAGGCATGAAGTCTTTCGCAGAGCGGCCAGATTTTCCCTGTGCCTAGCGTATTCACTTACCTTGTGACACGAAGCGCGACAAACACCACTTACACCCTTCACTAGACGGCAGAGCTAGAGACGCGGGAAGCAAAGTAAATATAAGCTCAGCAATCCATCTGCAATTGATAGACGGCGTGGGCTTGTCGTTGGGATGGTGTGCACGCTTTCGGCTGACCGTTGACCTCAACCTATTGCTGGATACTGGGCTGTCTCTCTCATTCCCGTGTGAGGCCTGCGTGGATCCCCCGTGCTATCCCTTCATCCTCTGCCGCTTGCCGTGCGTTCGGCCTATACGCCTCGCGTCCGCTTTTTTCGTCCCTGGGTCTTTCGATCTTCCAATCATACCAAATTGCTCGACCCCCATCGTCACATTTATACTTCCTCAGCGGAGCGGGGGTCTATATCTTCCCCTAGCTCTATAACCATTACCGAGCTTCATTTCGCCGCTTACTTCTCCCCTGTTGGGTAATTACTCCCAATGACGCGACGTCCATACCGAAATGTCATAGGCTCTGTTCTATCCTGGAACTCTATATTCGCCCTGCAGACAACATCCAAAATTAATCTTCTTCCGTATGTCGTACTGCTTTCTTTAACGCCGCACATATACGTGTTAAATTCCGAACTCCCATACGTCCAGTGAGCGATCTGCACCTCTCGCGGAAATGCTCGACATTGCGGTGCCTCAAAATACGGTCTGGACAGCAAGACAGTATGTGCCTTTTCTCCTACTCTGCGAGAACGTTTCTGACCTTATCTGTTGGCTCTGTATTTTCAGAAGCGTCTTGTTTCCCCGAGCCTCACCTACTGCGGGCTCCGATGGCAACGATTCCTCCTCCGCAGACTCCTCTTCCTTATCGCTAACATCACCTGCTGCTCCTACGCCACCTCAAACGACATCTGCAGCACCAACCTCTACCTCAGACTCGGGCATCGATATCCCCACAATCCACTCGTCTGTGCCTATGGTCGCCGGTTCTCTAGCGGGCTTCATAGCCATTCTTGCAGCGGTTCTAGTTGTAATTGTCATGCGCCGACGAAAAAAGCAACCCATATCGCGGACACTCATGCATTCGCCGCCACTGCCTCCTTTCATGGGAGGCTCTAGGTCGGGGGCCATCGAATTAGGTATGTCTATATCATCCACCTGTCCTCGTGTTGTATTTCGCGCCTCCACTTTCCCTCCAAGTCAAAAATACTTTATCAACGTTCCCGCACACCACAGCCTTGCGCTTCCCGTGCACTATTTTTATCGTTTCTTTTCTATTTATACCTTGTTCAGTTTCATTTCTTGGTTATTATTGGAGATTTCGACTCGCATGATAACCTTTTCCACTTCCCCGTCCTTTATACAGATGATATACCGGCAGCCTCACTTCACTCGGCCGGCAGACTACGAAATTCCCTTCCCAAAGCGAAGCGTGGTTCGCGATATGAGGATGCTGAATTGGGACAGAGACACTCCGACACCGGTAAAATCAAAGAACCCCGCTCACGTACACCGAGAGGGCGAAGCGACACGCCCAATTCGCGTCATTCGAGCAACTTCGCGAGCAGTGAGCCTAGCAGCGGCTACATCCGACGACAGTCTAGCGGCCGTACACGCTCTTCTCGACCACATGATGCGCAGCCGCCAGCGTCGCCAATTAGCGTGGACGGAAGCGACTTTTCGGCTGCGCCAGAAAACCACCCCCATGACCAGTCGCATAGATCGATGGGGCCCCAGTCACTTTCGTCATATCCTTCTCCCTCAGTCGACCCTCGGATTTTTGCGACAGATGGCGCATCATTCACGCTGCCACCCTCAGTGTTTTCTTCCACGCCACTACCACTGAAAGGAGGAGAGGACCTACCCCCGGCTTACGACGATGTCAAATAACGAGGCTACCGTCTTGACGATCCTTTACCTTGAGGCCGTTATCTTCGGCCAAATATCTTTACTAATGTTTGCGACAGAGTGCGATTGCTGCACTCGCTATCGGTTGAGTGTTATGTGCGCTGTAGGGACCTCTTCACCTAGCTTCATTTGGGGCTTCCGGATTTATGTTTAGTACTTTTAGGGTTTTGGGTTGGGTTTGCACGACGAAGATAATTCTGTCATGTACATACATGCATCATTTTACATATTTTATAGCGCAGATAAATGACATTTGAAGGGTTCTAAAGATACACTGTTAGAAGCTTCATCCCGTGACTTGATAATGCGCCGACTTGGCAGGAAAATTGGTCGGCGATAGAGAACACGATGGGCGTTCTTGTATTGACCTTCGACTGAGACCTGATATGACTCGACGACAAAGAACCAAACTTGAACGGGGAAGAGTGCGGCTGCGAGCGACTGACTTGAAGGAGAAAAGCGGCACACCTTTTAGGAATGACGACCTCATCATCCTGCTGCATGAAATTCCATATGCCTAGTACAAGCGCATTTGAGGTAAGCTGGTCAGGTAGAACCGGGTGCTTCCCTCGAAGCCTGAACGTATGAGGGTTTTCTCTCCACAACGGTGACCCCTCGCTCACTTTGCAAAGGAATCGCACGTCGCCATCAAATGTCCCCCACTTCGTCCCGCCCCATTTCGGCGCCATAATCTCCGCCTCTACACAAAGCAAGCGCACCTTCAGCCCAATATGCGTCAAGCTCAGCGGCTTCCTGGGCACAATCCGGAAGAGCCTCAAGTCTGGGTCATGGTTGAGATAACACTCTGGTCCCGAGGGCAACACGCGCGAGGAGTGGATAGTGTGCGCTATGGGTTTCCCTGCGCAGTTGAGCACGTCGAGGGTGTTGCTGAAACATGTAAGGATCGCTTCGACGAGGCGGAAGAAAGCGCGCTCGGCGCCTTCGCCGTAGGCGATGGAGATGCTCACGGCAAAGATACCCATGAGGGAATAGGCGCGATCCTCACCTTTTGTCGTCTTTCGTGTCGCAGCCCACACCATCTTGGAAGCGATACCATCTTTGATCCCAGGTTGAAAAGAAAGGAGGGCGCTTGGGCTGATTCCTGTTGCTCGAGAGATTTTGGTTAGGATTCCAGTCGTGCGTTCTGCATCTCTGGATTTGTCGTTGTGGTACGATGTCAGTGGCTGCCAGTTTTTGTTATAGAATTTGATCTTCTTCGGCGCTAAAAGCTCTTGGAGCGTCCAGCCACGCTCGAACCATGGATCTGCAGGTAGGTCCTGAAGTGAAGTGGTATGTTCCAGATACGCAATGCACAGAGACGATTCAGAGTACCAGCGATACATTGAACGGATGGACTCTGAAAGTTCGGCGGTATTTTTCTTGTCTATGCATATCGTATCCATCCAGAACAGAGATATTCCATGTTTCTTGGACGCTACCTCGCAGAAATTGAGCAATTTTTGATATCCTTTCCCGTTACGTGTCCGAATTTCGGCCCATTTTTTCATGGCGTCGATACGATCGTCGTGCGTCACTTCCTTCTCCTTGTCCTCCGGGAGAAACCACGTATGTGAAAGAACCGCGTACCCGACATAGCGATCCGAAAGCTCTTCAAAAGCATTCCTCCGTCCGCTTTCCAGTGCCCGTGCACCATACCATCCCAACGACAGAGTACTCTTCTTTTCCAGATAGGCCAAATCGCGCTCCACCTCCTCGAGCTTCCGGCGCAGCTCGGGTCCTGTTCCTTCATTGGAAACCGACGACATAGACGACCGAATACCTCTAGGGAACGATGAACCGAGGGCAGATAATTTAGTCTGTAGATCCCGTTTGTGTGCTTCTAGGTCTGCTTTCTGGTGCGCCACGATGCGAGTGAATACATCCTCTTCTGTGAGATCGCGCATTGCAGAGATCGCTTGCTCTTGGATCTCGGCTCTTTCGACGAGATCTATACCCGTAGTGCTTGAGAGCCGTAGAAGGCGGATTGGCATTCGGTTGGATATATGATCAGATATAGATTCTTGAAGTAAATCGAGATTTGTTTTGGGTTGAGCCGAGGAGCTTTGTCCATAGTCTGAGGATTTATTGTGGATGATAATTTGAATTGATTTCTAGTGGACTCACTATGGCGTTCATTATCCGGTACAGTGTCGTCCTCAGTGAGCCATTCAAAATGGTTGCTATCATCTAACATCGCTGCAGAGAAGCAACAGAATTTTCAGAGCAGTTGGATCGATTGCAAGGAATTTTCTTGGTTTGAAGGATGACAGCGATGGGAAATTTGAGAACAAAGCACACCATCTGGAATAAAACTTTCCAGTAAGTATTACTTCCGAATGAGACGGTGCATTACAGACGAGGCTGTTCATGCTTTTTAGTACTCACTGCTAATACAATATTGGCAGTCGCAAATATAAAGTCGAGTGGTTGCACCTAGAATATCAAAAATCATGCCCGCGTCGGCCAGAATCATTGCTGTGGCAGATCCTTGGAAACCGTGGGTCAGACCAAATGTTTTAATCTCTTAGAAGCACGGCAAAGTCAAAGATCAAGTCAATCATTTCGTAGCAGCTGTGTAGCTGTAGTTATCCGAACATGAATATGCATGTGTTCTAACTTGATAGAGGGCGAAATATTTAAAAGCATGCAGAAAGGCTCCAAAGGTGGATAGGATGCATGATTACACTGATTGAAAAAGAGGAAAGGGACTGAGATGGTAGGGGCACTGCGAGAGATAAGAGCCTCCGTGCACGAGCGCCTAACAGATGATGATCGTAAATTATACTTTGAAAGAAAAGAACATATTCTTCGAACCTAAGTAACCGGCAAAAAATTGTCTTTAATCCTGCCTATCTCTGCTCGAGCGTCTATACAAAATATTGATAATGCCTAACATATGTCTTGATGAAAATAGTATCTTCCTTAAGACTCTTTACTTAACGCCAGAGTGTTGCGTGATGTAGGACTGCATGTCATGCCTTCAGTCTATTCCGGTTAATTTCTCAGTGATTCCCTCTCAGGTACTCAGAAGGGCAGTAATGCCAGGCATCAAAAAGCCAGCGGCGATAAATATAAACTACACATTCAATACATTGACCAAGACCTCACAACTCACTCTATTCATTAAGTCCACAGATAGATAGATAAGATCATCGTAAATACACATAGCGGCAGCAGCCAAAAACACAAGATAATTCGAAGAAAAGGGGAAGATAGTAGTACACCCGGGCCCAGCGCTAACCAATATACGACTACTGTAAGAGAATAACCGAATGATGATAATAATGTGCACAGCGCAGGCCCGGAGACAGCGACGTATATGTATTAGCGATGCGTCCGGGTAGATATAGAATGGAGAGCGGGGAATGAGTGATGACGAAGATCAACGCGGAGCGGTGGAGTGTTGGCGATGCAGCGCACTGCGTGTAGGCGTCGATGGTGCGTTATGATACAACAAGGAGGTAGGCTTCGAAGCGAGGCACTTAAGAGCGCTCACCGCGGAGGCGGCGGGCGAGGGCTAAGTCCTTGGGTTGGCTGTGGAGAAAGTGGAGTCAGTATGAGTCATGCCGACACAAAGTGATACAGAAGAGGAAAAGAGATGACGTGGAGGATTGAAAGATGTCGAGACGGAGATGGAATTTGGAATCCAGGATAGTATTGGATAATGGAAAGGGTAAGAAACAAACACGTACATGGTGACACGCTTAGCGTGGATAGCAGCCAAGTTGGTATCCTCGAAGAGAGAGACGAGGTAAGCCTCGGCGGCCTCCTGGAGCGCCATGACAGCGGATGACTGGAAGCGGAGATCGGTCTGGACGAGAAGACGGGTCAGTCGTCGACGAAGTGAGCCACAAAGAAAGCAAACGCACCTTGAAATCCTGAGCAATTTCACGAACGAGGCGCTGGAAGGGCAGCTTGCGGATGAGCAGCTCAGTCGACTTCTGATACCTTCGGATTTCACGGAGAGCGACGGTTCCGGGCCTGAACCTGTGAGGCTTCTTCACACCACCAGTGGCGGTCTACAAAGGAGCAAAATTTGAGTTCCGGTTGCCAAAGCCGATGATGACGTCGTTGACAGCGCCGACGACGACGAACAACGCACCTGTGCGGTCTTGCGGGCGGCCTTGGTGGCGAGTTGCTTACGGGGTGCTTTGCCTGTGTAAGAAGAAGAAAGGATGAAGAGTAGATTAGTTATGTGGAAATTTGAAAGGGGCGGGGAAAGCAACTGACCTCCGGTGGACTTGCGGGCGGTTTGCTATTGACGACGACGACGACGACGAAGACAGTAGAGATTGAAATGAGATTCTGTCTGCCAATATGCCTAGAGAATCGACAACATACCTTGGTACGAGCCATTGGGCAACGATTTGACGAGTTCTTGAGGTTGTGGTGGTGGTTTGAGGATGAGAAGGGGGGCGGGGGGAAGAAAGAATTGAAAGTTCGACTACGTTTTGCCCCCCAAACAAACCCAATTTAAGTTCTCACGCCTTCGAAGGCGCACGAGCCACCAGATTCTGAGCCATTTCCACCTCGGAAGATTGCTTGGATATTCGTGATTTTTGTTCAGCCCCTGAATCCCTTCCGTTTTCCCTCATTCAAACGTCATTGCTCTCGCATTTCCAATGCATACACATTGAATTTTGAATCAAACGAAACGGAGCGGAGGAAGGTAGTGCATTTTAGAATGCGCGACGGTGGACGATGTGGAAGATTGCTCTTTCCTTTTTCGGAACATGCTTCACAACATACGCACACACTACGATACACACCCTTCTGGGCCTTCTCTTTGACCTTTACCATGTTTTCCATGGCCCTTTAAGCCACGTTTACCACAGCAGGTCCAACTTCGTTTCTCAAATACAATCGGCCACGCGATTCAAAGGCGCCTTGGCCCACCGCTTTCTTCATGCTCGCTGTCTTTCACAAAAAAAAAAAGTCGACTGGTGGGCTTTTTTTGTTTGGCTCACCGACATTTGCGTCTAGGTCGCCCTCGCTACTGATCTGTACAGCCCACATGCTCCATCGAGCACACTGTGCTGGGTAAGTGGCTTCGGCCCCGTGGCGAGAGCTAATCCTTATCATGGACACTAGTCAAGGCGTCTTCTCATTACTTGTTGGTCTCTGAAGTCCAAAGACGGGCTAAACCCTTGCGTGACGTGACTCATGGATGATACTTATCTTAATGAAAGTTGCCTTCTGGGAATCGGATGGTTCTTTTCTATTGGCCAGCGGGGGGAGAGGGCGGACGCTGACTACCGAGCTGGGACGGCGGTACTCCGGTTTCGAGTTCTTTTTCTGGAAACCCGTGTCTGCAATCTGTGCTGCGGATCCGTATCGAGGCTTATTTTGGAAAGCTGTCGTTCATTTCAAGCATCTATCTGTGACACAAGTATCTCGCCATTCATTCGCTTGGTCTGTGCTTTGAATACGGTTCAAGTAAGGCCCGGCCTGTATTCTAACGCAATTGGTACTCAATAGTTTAATTCTTTCTTTGTCATTGCGTGTGCTCGACCACATCGCTTTGTTTCTGACTCAGTGAGTACTTGTTTGATGTTTCTGAGCCACGTGTTTTGGTGTATTCTTACTCACCGGACGTTCGAATAATACATCCTATGTTCCAGCCAAGCAGCTATATAGCTCTGTCGCTTGTTCAGCATTCTCCTTATACTTTTCCATTCGAATTTTCCGAGTCTTAATCCGGGGTACGCGTTGAAGCTCTTCACGTCTATTGTTTAAACACTCTAATTTTGTGACAAATTTCAGGATGGACCTATCTGATAAACCCTGTTCACTCGCTCGATAGGCTCCCGAATAATCACTTGTATCCCAAGACAAGCAAACAGCTACAGCCTCCTGTTTCTATGATTCCCAGTAAATTCGAGGTGCCTGGCCGGGATTTCAAGTCGTACATTCGCTTTATATGCTCTGTAAGAACTTCATGGGGTACGTTTTGTTGGATTTTCAGTGCTCAGCGCCAACCTTCATTTGTTTCTACGGTTCTCGAGCTTCTTCCACGCAGGTACATGGTCACCTGAAATAAAGCTTTAAAAAAAATCTAGGCCCAGACAATCCCCTTGTTCATCCTATTTCGACGGTGCTTGATGCAACCTCGTTACTACCCTGACGCAATCACTTCGTCTCTGTGATAATACTCTTTTAGTGAACTACATGTCAGAATAAAAATTTTGTATACAAAATTTTAACGTTGTTACCTACTCCTTGATCCGAAGTAAATTGGTGCAGTCCTTCACAAGGCAGTTATTTTCGAGATACCTTGCCAATATGTTCGGCGTTCGCTTTTTTGACTGACTAGCATCTGTCGACCATGATATCGGACGTCGTCGGATGATTCACTAGCGATAGAAACAGTTCATTTGTATCTAGCTAATCATTGGGTGACTTTCCATAATGCTAACTTGAATATCTAAATCAATAAACCTTATAATAAAGGTCCTGGTCGGCGTGCCGTTCACGAAAAAACATCCGATCTGTCAACAAAGCCGTTTAACATTTCTAAACTATAAATATGGAAGAGGCCCTCCCCTCCTCCAGATTTTTGAAACGTCACAGCTTGTCAAAAGTTGACATGTTATCCGTTTTGGGATAACGGCATCCCGGCATTATATTAGGTTTGTCCTTGCCAAGCTCTCGCGTTTGGCGTACTCGCTCATGCGTTGTCTCCTCCCGCATGCTTATTGGACTCCTCAGCAAGCGAGAATTGAGAGACCACTAGTGGCAGCATTAGGTGACATAAATTTTACTTTATAAGCATTCTGAAGGCTGAAGCGCTGCGTGCGCGCCTCTTTAGCGCCGTGTTTGCTCAGTAACGTCAGCGTTTGGCGGTGCGCGTTCAATGAGCGCTATAGATTCAGCCACGCTAAGTCTCTACTAGTATCTATACATCCGCGTTGTTACTGTCTACAATTCAGCTGTTATTTAGGTACCATGGTTCGTGAGGATGGCCAGAATGACCGAAGAGGTGTGCGGCGCGCCAAATTCAAGTTACTGACTTCAAATAATCCGACTTGACGTTATGGAAATCGAGGTATTCATCGTTCAAACTCCGACTGACATATGTTAACGATGTATCAAGTTATTGAATTACAGCTGAATGCAAAACCCTAGACACCTTCCGTATTTCCTAACTGTGCGCCAGTGTTTGTATAAACAAACATTTTTGCCATTCGCCCCGAATAGCGCTCTTCGCAGAAATCTAGCACATTATCGCCCGCGATGGTCTAAGAACTGCAGCCAGCATTGCTTGACACGGAGAAATTCCGCCTTCATACTCAAGTGAGGCATATTTCATCGTCTACAGGCGAATAAACCCCCCTCAAGGCTTGTAGGAGTTGCCATCTTCATCGAGGAGGCGCCCCACCAACGCCCCACATCCCCAATTGAGGTGCGCGCTCCCGACGTTCAGTGGAGTTGTTGCTGTACACGGCTCCCTCTCCACCTATGTCGTCAGAACTTTGTCTAAAAAGAGCTGTTTGTACAAATAAAGGCGCATTGTGTGAAATGTTGAAAGGTGTCTAGGGTTTTGCAATTAGCTGTAAGTCATTGTTATGGAAAGTCACCAGTCACCCATTACACTTTCGATAATATTCTACAATTCGTATTCCGTGTACAAACTATACGGATGCTTGTACCTGGATATCCGGATGCTTCTGGTCATTAGATTCAGTCATGAACCACAAGGTACTCAACGTCGAACTTGATGTGTCTGACTTACATATTTATAGCACACGCAATGTCAACCTGAGTTCGATGTTCTGATGTTGATCATCATCGATTCATCAGTTAATGTCTGGGACTCTGGGCGCTGACAACTTGAACACTATATCTCAACGGAGCGAAGGTTCTCTTTGAATTTCATCTTTTTACTTCCATGACTCATTCGATACCAAAGCGACTCAAACGCTTTTTATTATCCGTATTCTCAACAGAGGAATCTGAGAATGTGGAAGATGTGATTGTGTCCCCCGTTGTTGTACCGCCCGTCGTGCGTTCATCTACTTACCTTGAAAGAAGGTATACTGATGCAAAATAATTTGCAATGTGCAGAAAGCTGCTTTGTCTATCAACTCTCGTTTCGATACCTACTACCGTCACTTGGCCTTAATGGGCCATGGCACACCACTATGGCTACCGGAACCAAACGAAAACAGGCACTTGAACTATAGAAGGCGAGGGGCAGCCATTGGAGATGTCGTTTATTTCACTGCGAATGGGGGTCTTGATTTTCTATTCAATATTTGCCTTGACTCTGACGATCCTATCAACAACAATAATATACCCGAAGGGTTCTCCCCCTTCCGCCCACACCTGGAAGAAAATGATACACGCCGATTCCAAGAATATGGCGAAGAGAGCTATCTTGCGAGTAAATCGATCACAAAAGAAAAGGATCGCATGGGACCTGCGTGGGTGACGTTCTTTGAGTTTATAATTTTACACTCGCTAAAAGAACCCGAGACACAGCGGCCTAGTCTTCGTATCATCAGCATCGGAAGGAGCCATTCTAACGATGCCTGAAGGAGTGTACTCCGAAGACCTCGCACGCGTGTCGGGCTTCGATCGATACCTATGCGAAAATTTAGAGAGTTGGTACAAATACGTCAACGAGGTTCGGGAATGGGGTGTAGAGATGGGAGAACTACATCTCGTTACGGGCGTGCACAAATCAAAAGCGTGGGGCATTGCGACATTCTCTAACGAGATGACAACGGCCATGGACCTTCGCATGAGATTCAAGTCCACTGACGACTTATCTACGGGCCGTTTATATTCCTGGGAGTACGATGGTGTCGTAGATTCTCCCCGAACAGGCCCAACGCGGAGCCAACAGGAGGCCATATTTCAAGGAGACGATGAAACGCAGCATCAACAATTCGAGAATCAGTGTCTTTTTGTACGTACGGTCAACGCTGCAATAAGAAGGACCGACGCAGTCAAAAACTCCACAACAGCTACCAGCATTGTTGTCGTGACTGGGTCGAATCAGCAACCTGATCTGCGGAGGTCCCCCGGTGGGCCAAACCCTCCTTCGCCTTCGAATTCAGGACAGTCTATTGATGTAAATACTCCTACTTCGGAGCAGTCTAGCTTTCGGTTAAATTTTTCGGTGGAGAGAAACGGCCCTTCCGTGGTGCGTCATTATACTATTCCAAAGCAGCCTTTTAGCTCTCTAAATTTGAAGTTACTGAACAGCAAAAACATCCCTCGAAAGCAATCAACGAATTCTTATTAAAAGAAGTACTTTCCCTTCATCTATATATTTTAATATCCAATTAAACGGGAACTTGTCAACCGTCTAGAAACCTAATGGAAAGATTGCGATCACCCATGATTACCATTGGGCCTCTCTGCTCACGAAGGTGACTTTCCATGCTCTTGCAACGATATTAATATATGTAGGTTCTAATAAAATTATGCGCAGAATGATCTCACCCTTCCTTCTGGAGAAGAATTTGTGAAGCGCTTGAAAGAATTATGCAATGTCATCGAAGATGAGAATGGTATGCAATCGATCAAATTATACCATTTCGCATGAATCACGGTGTGATGCCCCTGCAGGCACTATTTCGTTGGAATACAAAGATCCAGGCTCAAATCCAGTGAACATGCGAGAAAGGATTGCAGCTGGCATAGAAAATATCAATAATTTGTTTGCACTGCAGACCGACGACACCATCACCTGCAATCCAAAAACTGCAAATAAAAGCGAAATGAGACCGTACTGTACGTTCTTATTAGTATCCCATTTATACTTCATTGGTTTCAATGTACACCATTCAGATAATAATGCACTAGTCACTGGTGGTTGTTCGCATGGTAAATCGAATCGGCGTTTTACGCAGTTCCACGCTTGACCCAGTTTGTGTAGATCATGAAGCTCCAGCGTATTCAGAAAGCGAGGCGCCGCGTGCGGTTATTCGCTTGGAAAATGACGCGTTACCAGAGGGCGTGATAAACGAGCACGACACACAATATACCAAGGCGGTCCATACTACAGCACTGGAGTCGCTGGTAAGGTTGCTCCTAGAGAAGGGTGGAGAGGTGGATGCGCATGGCGTCTACCAATTCGGAAAATTGATGAAAGAAAAATCGGACAACGGCGCTGATGCGAGAGTACAGTCAGCGGAATACACCAATGCGCTTCAGGATGCAGCGGCAAAGGGAAACGCGACGATTGTGAAGCTTTTACTGGAGCGGGGGGTAGACGTGAATGTACAGGGTGGGCGGTACGGCAACGCGCTTCAAGCAGCATCATGCGAAGGAAAGGAACAAATGGTAAGCCTACTTTTAGAGGAGGGGGCGAATGTGGATGCCGAAGGAGGACCCTATGGAAACGCTCTTTACGCTGCGGCATATGAAGGACATAAAGCAACGGTTAAGTTGCTGATAGAATACGGCGCAGACGTAAACGCACTAGGAGGGGAATATGGATGCGCACTCCAAGCAGCAGCGGTCAAAGGAAATGACGCGGTGGTCGAGCTTTTGGTGCGTTATGGAGCAGATGTCAATGTCACCGGAGGAAAGCATGGTAGTGCACTTCAGGGTGCCATAATCGGAAAACAGGAAGCGATTGCGGAATTTCTAATAGAGATGGGAGCAGGACTGCAGTGAAAGTGAAGTAACGAGCATCATGCGTGGATATTGTATAACTAGTCGAATTCAAAAGCCTTTTTGGATCTGGTTTCAATAACTGACAGATATTATGACTCTTGTCGACAAAAAATACTCACAATGCGTACTATTCGATACAGGAGCCAAGATAAGTACTCGTATATATTGTGTTGTGTAGTCAATCCAGTGTTAATTGAGAAAATTTATACCCAATCGCCAGCTCCGAGGACTCGGAGACAGATACAGAAGTCTGGAAAGAAATCTGTCGCCTTCGCATCACTACTCAGATAGTGAATAGCACAGGTCATTCAGAGCCGACCTGTACTCCAACCCCAACCCCAACCAACCCGCACCCGCATACACGGGTAGGGGTTTTCGCGGGTTGACGTCTACCCCCGGGTTTATACTGCGGTTGCGCGTTCGGTTAGCCAACTCAAGCATCTGCACACCGCGGAGGCTGCAATTGCAGTCCTCGTTGTTCATGCAGACGGCTGAGAGGAATCCACACTTAACCTACTTGCCTATCTGCACACATCTAGCTACCCGTATGCTCACCGGTCCGAGCATATCCCTTTCGAGCTTGCAAAGCGGTGACAGTGCGCGGGAGGGGTCTGGAACGTACATTGGACGAGTGTTATGAGCAGGCGGTGGAGTAGGTTGGCGTGGAGCGCGACTGGCGAGGGTGTAGCGAGGTAAGCGGGAGGACAACAGCCGGCTCGTACACGCCGCCTCGTCGTGATGAGGTGGCAGTATGCACGGGCCCGGCGTGCAAACGCCGGTCGCGAGACCATTCGAGGGAGGGTGATGCGATCCAGCAGCAGGGACGGCGGCGTCCACGAGCATCGTTTGCGCTGTGGGAGAGTGCAAGTAGGGTCAGCAGGGAGGTATAGCTGGCGCAGGGATCGCACCTGTTGGGCCTCCCGCTCTCGGGTCTCCCCTTCTGTCCTACGCCCCTTCCGTCGTCTTTAAGTATGTGTGTGTGTGCAAATGCATTGAACGTTGAGATCTTCAATGTCAACGATCAATGTTTTTCTTTCTTTTTTTAAGCATGTGAGTTTATCAGATTCATAGCCAAAGTTTGCCACGCGCACGTCAACATTGACTTTCTCATACTCTGTCACCTCTTTCTTAGATATATTTGGATTACGATGTCATTTATTGTCAGTCCTCGAACTTTTGGGATGATCCCACAAAAAGTCGAGCTTCTAAAGGTGAGTTCTCACTCGGTCCGTTAATAGCACTTGCGTTACGTATCAATAGACAAGGATCAAGCAGAAAAGTGTATGACTTGTTTAACGAGTCAATGAGTTGACGAAACCGAATGACATCGGCGCTATATTACGTTTCTGGGACACCAACGGTAGCAGGACCGGAAGGAGAGATCGTTCCATCCGACCCGACTCTTTCCACCTCTCGTCACCTCTATTGCAATGCATGCTCGCAGGTGCCGTATGCTCCATCATTTCCTGTACTCTCGAAGCGTATAAGATCTCTAAGTTGTGAAGAGAGCGCTACCCTCATACAATTCAAACAATAACTCGATCACTCGAACAAGAATATGTCAACTTCACAATCCCCAAAGGTCTTGATCGTCGGTGTCACTTTATCTCCATTCATTGTGGTATAAAAATGACCTTGCAATGACTTTTACAGGTCGGAGCAGGACCTTCTGGCCTTATACTCGCTTTAGTTTTGCGTCGCAATGGGATCCCGGTACGCGTCATCGAGAAGACGACGGAGCATAGAAAAGGTCAGCGAGGTGCTGGAATTATGGTGAGTCAAATAAACCGCGTAACTTGCAATGAGTATATCCTCATTGATATGGCATGTAGCCCCGCTCGCTCGAGGTTTTCAGATTCCTCGGACTACTTCCCCAAGTCTCATCCTCGATGATCGACGTACCACTTATTAGGATGTACAAAATGCCTGAAGGTGTCGAAATCGTCAACGAAATAGCGATGGCCCCACATTTAGAGCCAACTCCCTCTGTTCCGAATGTACGATCTTATTATTCCTCTTATATGGCAAAGCTCATTATTATGCAGATTAACCTACAACTGCTCGGCCAAGACCACATGGACAAGATATTCCGCGCAGAGCTCGAGAAGTCTGGATGCGAAGTGGAGCTGGGAGTTGAGCTCCAGCACCTGGAGCAGTCCGACGATCACGTCAAGGTTTCGTTGCTGAAGCATAGCCTCGACGGAAGCACCGAGTCTATCAAGGAGGAAGTATCGTACGAGTGGGTTGTTGGGGCAGATGGTGCGAAAGGAGCAGTGCGGAGGGAGATGGGATTGAAACTGCTCGGCGAGACAACGCCGCATAACTTTGTTACCGGTGACTTTAAGCTCGAGGGGCTGGAGGATGATGTGAGTGTTTCGCTCGTCTAAACTGATATCTTCACGTTCTGACCTTTTATTAAATTTCAGAGATGGCACATGTGGGGCGATATGGCGACGGCTATGTACGAATATCTCCATGACTGAGCCCTTGAACCGATATGTTAACATGTTTGCTTGTTCACCAGAGTTAGCATCCGCCCAACGGAGATTCCAGGGGTCTTCAACTTTCTCCTTGGTGGATTACAGCTCGAAGAAACCAGCGCTATATGTGCGAACCACGAGACGGTCATCAATACAATCAAAGCGCACATAGGAAAACACGCGGATACCGTTACGTTTGGAGAAATGTTGTACCTCTCTCCCGGAAGGTATGTATTAACACCATGGCTTCTTATCTTGGGTTCACTCGTATTTCCGTAGGATCAATGTTCGGATGGCCGAAACGTTCCACAAAGGCCGCACATTCTTGGTGGGAGGTACGTGTCGTTGATGCCCTTCATTTCAACAATCACCTTACAATGTTCTCTCTATTCCAGATGCAGGACATGTACATAGCCCAACGGGTGGTCAAGTGAGTTACTTCACGCTTTAATATTGCACATAAGCTCATAGCAGAACGTGCTCAGGGTATGAACACTGGTGTCCAAGACGGCTTCAACCTCGGCTGGAAACTTGCCCTCGTACTCAAAGGACACGCTTCCCCGTCCATTCTCGACACATTCAACGAAGAGCGCATCCCTGTTGTCGCCCAGATGCTTCAAATTACGGAGAAGCTTCTCGACAAAACGGCTCTCAATGAAGACAGCGGCTGGGACAGATCAGGCCATCTCAACCAGCTCGGCGTGAACTATCGCTGGAGTTCCATCGTTTTGGACGAGGAGAGAGAGCTGAAAGGTGCCGAGTTCGCGAAGATCACAACTTACGACGCGGATCCAAAGTTTGGGGTGTACGCTGGTGATCGCGCGCCTGATGCACCTGGGCTTGTACGCATTGGTGGTGCCGAAACTCGCTTGTTCGAGCTTTTCGATCCTACCCGCCACACTGTCCTTGTGTTCTCCAACCAGCTGGACGTTTCCCTTCTCTCTGGACTGGACAAATATTCTGGAGACCTCGTTCAAGCGTTCGTGGTTATGGAAGGGGGAAAAGGTGCGCCGGAAGGGACTCAAGTCGATGGGAAGTCTGTCGAAGTTCTGGAAGATAAGGATGGCCATGCCTACGCCACTTACATGCGTGTCGACGCAACAAGGGGAATCTACATCATTCGTCCGGATGGTGTAGTTGGCGCACGAGTGGGATCTCTGGACGGCGTTGAGCGCTATTTTTCTGGGATTTTCTTGCAAAACTGAGATGGTTCTTGAGTGATGAGCACAGTACATAGTGCTCAATATGATAATTTCAGTCATATAGTCACCCGTATCAAGCGCTAATACTTAGTAACTCTATATTCACTCGTGGAAGAACTAAGATGGTCTGTCATCGTGGCAGCCAGTGAGCTAATTTCAAGCAATGGAGCAAGTTCGAAGTTGTCGTCGTAGATGTGGTCAAGGGCATATGGGGATAAATTAGATACGAAATGATCTGACGCGTTTAGCGTAACAAAAGGTTGGCTGGGGATTGAGCCATTAGATGCAAGAACAAGTCAATAAAAATAGATGCGTAATACAAGAGGATAAAGAGACGCGATAGAAGACGATTCGTCCATGTCTTGTATCTGCTCCCAGCATATATATCTTCCGGATCAGACTCATCTAATTTTGAACGCACAAATTCCTCACTAATCATAGTCCAGAAGCCGTTTCAAAAATTCTCATAATACAATCTATGGACGTATCTAGAGTACTTAGCTCTCATAGGGCCATTGCAAGTCGCAACTCGGCGATGCTTGAAGCTTGACGAGTCACGACAAATCCGCCCAAATATGGGTGAAAGCACAAATCCATTTTTACACACGCTCCAGATTTGGAAACAATGATTCTGACCTTCACAACCACTATTTAATAATGCGCCTCCACCGAGTTCGAACCTGCCCTCCCTGTACAATATTTCCCCTTTCCAATATGTCGACCACACGGAAGTACCCTCAAGCTCTTCATATCCCATACGATATCGTGGAGGAAGTGTTCAAAACCGCGCTTCGCCAATGTGATGAAGAAGGCACCTCAAGAATACCGATATTCAAAGCCTTCTCGCTTGTCTCAAGGGATTTCCTCGTATCTTGTCAGAAACATATTTTCCGCAGATACACTCACCGCCGCCGGATGAACAATGAAGTCTGCTACACCATTCTCCTGCAAAGCCCACACCTTGCCTGTTATGTCCAAGACGTGCACATAGACTTAGGTTACGCTGATCGAGATGACCCGAATTGGTGGAGGATATTCCGATTCCTGTGGTTTATAAAAAAATTGGAGATCTCCTGTCGTCCACAATGCAAATGGTCCTCGCTCAAGTACCGCACTCAAACAGCAGTCCTCGATTTACTCAGGCGACCCGGGATCGCCACTCTGACGCTCCGAGGCATCGAAAATCCACCAATAGCACTTGTCAGAAACTTTATTTTTATTAAACATTTACGTATAGAAGCCTCAAACAGTCCAGAACAAAATCTACCAGCTGATGATGAAGATGAAGATGAAACGTCGGATGATGAAGAAGCTGGCGATCATGGAATCTCGGACGATGAAGAAGATAGGTCAAACGAAGACAGCTCAGACGAAGATTTAGATTTCAACTTGAACCTCCTGTCGTTTCTTTCGCCGCAAGCAATAATAAGTCCATCCAATCCAATTCGCCTCGAAAGTTTGATTCTTGATGACAGTGATTATGTGCTACACATCATCTTATCTCAATCTTTTTGGGATTTTACGGGATATCCATTCGATTTTGCCAATCTAAACACACTTAGAGTTGACCTCACACCGAAGAACCTCCTGCCTTCTTGGTTTCTAATTATTGCAGTGAAGGGGACTCTGATCGATTTAGACATTCGACACAGATCCATATCTCGGTGCCAGACGGATCCGTTCGGATTTGATTACAGTAAGTACTTCGAACACTGAATTTATTTGGTCAGTTGCTTACCACTTTACTGTACGACTCGAAAGATTTTGAAGATGGCGTCGACAATATGTACCAGCTTCCAGAGGTTGTTTCCCTCGAACCATTGCGTCGCCTGAGAACTCTCTCTATCACCATTCTCATCGAAGATTACATGCAAAATCAAATCAATATGCTGTGGACATGGTGCTCCCTTCTTCGTACAGCTCCTCACGGCATCACTACACTGCATATCACGCTCGATGCATTCTACCTCATCCACGTCAACAGGCTAACAGAGTGGTTTGGCGGCGGCCAAAAAAATTGGTCAGAATCAGATTCCGACGACGGTGATAATTCGGGAACCGATACTCCTGATGCAAATTTTCTCGCCGCTCTCGACGAAATCTTGTCCAATGCGACACATTTTCCTTCTCTGCAATGCGTATCAATATTGGTGGTACTCCCCGACAATGATCAGAGCCAATTAACTGACGATGAAGTGCCAGAGAATATCACCGCGGAAGAAATTGCTATCTACGAGACTGTTTGCGAGGATGTCCTACATGAAGGAAGCCCCCAAAGCAGGAGCGAAGAGCTTGATGATCAGTTACAAGATCTTTGGAATTCAAATTCAGATTTGGAATGGTCTGCACATTATTCAAAGCCATATCCTCTTGAACCCCGCGAGGTGGAGGCTGCGGTACACAATATGCTACCCCTTACCGAGCACAGATTTCAATTCGGTGGATCATTTCTTGTTGATGTTGAATATGGGCATTACTTGTAGCTTTGTATAGTGACCATAAATGCTATTTTCTATGCATATACAATATTCATTCAATACTCAAGAGAGAATACTGAAACGACATTGAGAATCTCTACCGAGCATAACACGCCTACCTTGGCTCTGGTTAACGCTTGCGTATACACATGGGGTTGACATCCATGGCGGTCTCAGAGCTATTCCATAGTCATCGAGCGGACGAAGAATGATATCAAGAATGTGGGTAACAATGCGTATGACTCATTTTGAGAAGTACTAGTACATCTTGCACTGTGTAGTCAATCCAGTGTTAATCGAGAAAAATTACGACTAATCGTCTGCTCCGAGGACTCGGAAATAGAGACAGAAGTCTGAACAGAAATCTGTCGCCTCCGCATCGCTAGAGAGAAAGGACAGGTCTCCGATGCGGAGTGACCAGAGCTGTGGAACCACTGGAGGAAGGAAGCCAATTTCCGATCCAAGAATTCGTGCCTGAATAACCAAGTCAGTTTTTGCAAATAGGGAAAATCGAAAGATCTTTACCTAAGCTCCGCATCAGTTTCAGAATGCGGTTCCCTTGGAGTGTTTCCGTCTTCCAATTGGTGTCCCAAAACCTCAGCAATATGCAGGCGCAAATGGAGGCTGTGATTATCCACGAGATACGGAGAAGAAAGCCTGTCGGATGTGACGAAGTAGTAATCCATCTTTGGGCGTAAAGCCATGTTGTACTGAATATCCCAGGAGTTGGCATCAATTACGTAGTTTTGCTCGTGCGACGACACCAGCAATGTATGATCACTATCCACCTTCAACGAAGGAAAGACGGGCAAGACCCAGCAGTGAGCGTCCCCGACGTGGCGAATCCCACGCTTGAACGAAGAGCGCGGGTCATCGATCTCTTCGCGCGAGGCACTCCAATTTACTGCCCAGCCGCGAACGAAGTACTTGCTGTGTGCCAAGAAGTCGAGTTGCGGTCGGGCGCAGACGAGAGAGCGTCGTTCAGAGAAGGTGGCGCATGGGTAGAACGAATATGCTCTATCATGAGTGATAATGTTCATCACGCACGCTGTCAAGGCGCGATAGGGTTAAATATGAATAGAAGATGAATAAACAGGAGAAAAAGCTGCGTACTCGAATGGAAATTAAGGATCCTCTCCAAAGGCGACTTCATCGACGTGATCAACTCAATCTTCCGCTCATTAGGTGCTATCCCTTTGACAAACGTGAAGAGACACCCAGCACCAATGTACTTGTTTCCGCCCTGCGTCAAGAACTCGTGTCCTAGCCATGGATCCCAAGTTGACGGCTCCGGCTCCAAGTGCGCAATTGCGTCGTCAAATGTTGCCAGAATCAATGTTTCATCTTGGCCCATGTGGGACACGAAATTTAGCCTCTGTGGCACGAAGGAGTATCCAATACTCGTCAGCCACCTCCCTATCTCCTCACGCGACGAATGATTAACATAAAGATCGAGGTCGGACTCCAGGTAGACGACACGATCGAAGAATTGAAGCGCGGTTGAGCCTGAGATGAGCATCCCTGTCGAGGCTTGCAATCTCCTGAACTCCATGATTTGCTCGGGCGAAAAGTACGGCGCGAGTAGCTTGTGCAGTTGGAATCCACGGGGGATGTAGTCCTGGACAACCTTGTAGTTCGTCTTGCATGTTCTTGCATACTTGAAGAGCTCGGCTGCGGAGAGGCGATCGAGAATCAGATCATCAGTTGTTGATGGTCTACGCAACGCAGATAATGAGTTGGAGGAAGTTTATAAACGGTTTTGGGTGCACTTACAGAGAAAGAATAGACATTTGCAGTCACCGACGAAGATTGTTGGTAGCTGGGTGTATGGTTGTTGAATGTTCGAGTGCTGGCGTCAATGTTTGAGAGAAACAATCGATTGAGCCATATCGAACCGCCATCGCTTCTGCCTCCATCCGCGTGATTTGTGACCCTTCCAAAGGCTGTCTTGCATCACCTTTGGCCTTCGAGAGAGAATCAGAATTCGGAATCTTTTTGCCGACCCTTCAGAGATCTGAGGATTTCAACAGGGCCGGCACAAGAGAATCCACGTTGCTGAACACAGTAGAGCATTGATGATAGGGTCTTCCGTCGACGTCTTTCAGCCCCCGAGCCCCCTTGGTAACGGTAGAAATCGGTCAGTTCAAAGTCGTATCTCAGTCTAAATTGCTCACCAAAAAGTCAAGACCAAAGTCCTTCAATTACTCGCGTCCAAAGTTGTGGTTCATTTGATATCAACGATCGTTTTTTGAAGCACGTGAGCCTATTATTGACATAGCTAAAGTTCGCCACGTCAACTTCGACTTTCCTCATACTCCGTTCATACTTTGTCTCTTTTTACACTTTACATATACTTACTTATTCTGATTACGATGTCATTTGTTGCCAGTCATCAAAATTTGGAATGATCCCACAAAGGGTACAAAGAGTGGAGCTTGCAATGGTGAATTTTCATCCTCGATTACAAATATCCTGTCCGCTAACAACACTCGCGTTCTTGTGTTACAGACAAGAATCAAGCAAAGATATACTTTATGTGACTCATGCAGCGAGTCAACGAGAACATCCGAATGTCATCCGACGTGCTATTTTAGGGTTTTTGGTTGGGAGACAAACGATGGCAAGGCAGGAAAACATATCCAGAATATCCATTACGTCGATAAAAAGCGGTCCGTTGGTACCGTCGAGTATTCGGCCCCACCAATTCGTGTTGTTCGTGACGAAAGTGCACAATTGTATGAGTAGAAGTGAAATTATCAAGCTTATCTACATCCACAAGTTACTTATTCCCTACAGAACCTCAATATTATCCCCTCATCCAAGCGAACCCCATCCAAACTGAGAGTAAATACATATCGAGAACTAAATGAGAGATATCAATCGCCGCCCAGAGCCTATTTAGGCAGCTTTTGTGGTGGTGGTAGGAACAACAGTAGTAGGCTTCGCGGTCGTAGTAGGCACAACCGTGGTAGGAACAGCAGTGGTGGTAGGAACAGCGGTCGTGGTGGGCTTCGCAGTCGTGGTGGGAACGGCGGTCGTGGTAGGTACAACAGTGGTAGGCGCCGCGGTGGTAGCGACGACGGGAGGGTTGGTGTAGAGAGACAGTCTGAACGCGGCGCCGCAAAGCTCGCTGTGGTCGGCGTTGCAAGCCTGCGAGCAGTCTGAAGTCGGAGCGGTGACGTTTGCCACGAGTAAAGAATTGCCGCACCCTATGTCCGAGAAAGAAGTGGTGAGTGAGATAAAGAACGGGTAGAGAGTAGGAATCCGACGTACAGCACTCCTGTCCAAACTCGAGACCAGTGATGCTGAATCCGTTATCCTCGCACGCAGCAGTGCAGGTCTCGATGGTCACAGATGCGATAGGAAGACGGATAGTCAAACTGCGCGTGTTGTTGCCAACAGCATCCCTACATCCCAAAATATCTGTCAATCTTGCATCCTCAAACAGATCGCATTAGGCAGCACTTACGTGACACATCCGTCGAACGTCCAATTGCCGACATGCGCCTTGTTTGCAGGGATCGGGCCCACGTTTGCGTTGTGGTTCTGATACACGCTGATAACGCTTGCACCTCCGCAGGTCAGATTCGCATCACCTCCGCAAGGGAAGCTGCACTCATCATCCGCGAGCTGGACGGCTGTGCCCTGGATGTCGAAGTCGCAGACTATAAATAACAACGCGCGTGAGCTGAGCGATGAGACATTAAAAATGTTGTAAAATGTGGTAGAAGGCGGGGGGATAGAGGAAAAGTAGAAAGGAAACTTACAGCATTGGGACGTGAACTCGGTCCCGGCGAAGTTGAAGGGCGTCGCGAAGTCGGTTCCAGAGCAGAATTCCGTGCACAAGAGGGGGGTCATTGCCGCGTTATCGGGGGATTGCGCCTGGAGCAAAGTGCGAGACGCGGGGGCGCTGTCACTGAGATACAAGCCTAATCAGTGCCTAGGTATGAATAGACAGCAATGGAAGCGCTAACGAGAAGCATCCAACGAAAGTCCAGTTGGCGGGGAGGTCATTGGGGTCGGTGACGACTTGTCGCCTGTTGAGAGGGAGATCTAGGTTCCCAGAGGGGAGCGCGAACACCGCCTGAAACAAAAGCCAAAGGTCAGAGGCGCGAAGACAATCGAGAATGTGCATAAACGTACAGGAAGGACAGCAACAGCAGCAACGAGAGTGGCGAAAGACATCGTAGCGAGTAGAACCGAGGGCGGATTCCTGATTTTATCTACCTTAAAGCTCAAACGAAAGCCTAAGAGATGCAGAAACCCCGCATCGCACCGCACGTCTTATATACCCGCAAAACACCACCACAAAGCCCCCTCTTCTCAAGGAAAAGCGTGCTCGTCCCGATCTGACCAATGCCGTCTTTCTCGAAATCGGACGTTCTGACTATGTTCTGACTGATCTCAATCAGACATAGAACCACCCGTCCCGTAAGACTTTTCCTGGGAGCCAGCTGAGAACGCGCGCGAAAACGCGTCGAAGGTGTTCGCTTAGCCCCACCGCCGAAGACATGCCATGAACACAGCCAGATGGCTCGTACACTGCACGGCGCCCCGGCGACGCGGCACGGACGCGAGCGCGCGGTAAGATGTGTTGAACATGGGCACCCAGGAACGATCAAACGTTTCGTTGTACGGAGGGAAAAGATGGAAAAAGAGAAAAATAGAAAAGGAGGGGGGCTGAATGTGTCCATTATGACAGCGAAGGGGATGAGAGGTTCGGGTCACCCCATGGCAGACAGGCGACACGACGCGACAGGCCCGGATAGAACAAGACTGGACAAGAGGAGTGGGGACAAAAAGGTAGAGAAAGGGAGTGCGCGAACAGAATAGTTGGCGTATCGGAATAATGGGAAGGCCCGACGGCCAAGAATAGCCTCGAGCGAGGGAGAAATGGCCATTGTATCTGGCATTCTGTGGGAGGATGCGGCTTGGCGGTACTTTCGCTTCGTAAATTAGAGAGTAGGTCGGAATCGCAAGAGGTCTAAAGGGTATCTTTTCGCGATGAACGTCAACGATGTCAATGAATACGGGGTTGGGACGTACTAGAGGTTATCAGAGAGTTAGCGTTCAGTGATAGAGTGTTAATTTCGTAGGACGTACTCTCCCATACCCCGAATCTAATCAAAGGCATCTATTTTTGTCCCAGATATAGCCGCTCAAGAACCACCATCTGCATCTTCTTCCGCTGGAGGCTGTTTGCAGCCCGGATAATGGACGACAAATGGCTCACCATCTGCCCGACTCACGCCAAGTCAATAGAGCTTCAAGCAGTCGCTAGGACACACTAAGTCAGCATGAAGACATACATACCCAACGATTGAGCGGGCCTAGGCTTACGCACAATGATAGTTCACATCTGCAGTTGTGCCTTCCGTCGAGGAATAGAAGCACGGAGAATGGATGTCTGTATGGATTCGATAGCTCCGAGCACACTTACATCCGCTCGACGTGATCGACAGATTATTGATGTGATTGGATAGCGCACGCGCATTGGCCAGGTCGCGCTTTTCGCATGCATGCCAAATGCCAGTTAGGATCCCTGTTCGCTGACTTCTTTGTATTTTGAAAAGTGGGACGAGAGGAGGTTCTGAAATCAAATTCGATCCCGTAATGTGGGCAGCTGAGGTCTCACCCTGTCCGGCTAGTGTTGAAGTAATTATGCGTGGCCGGGGAGGCGTTAAATGAAACGCGCTAATCTGACTTGTTCTGTATTAGCCCCTTTGCATAAAAACTAATGCTTTATCGATGAAAACATACCTTTCGACTCTGTTTCCGAACTCTGCGATCCTCGAAAATGTATTTAAGAATAGACACGGAGATTGCGCGTCTTAGCAAAGTACATGAATAGACTGGCTCTAGATTGTTGGAAAGGCACCGCCAATCCACCTGAGAGAATTAATAGTCAGTGGGAGCCTCGGACAAGTCTCCGTGAAGCAGTGTGGGATGCCGAAAACGAGGAACCACCAATACGTCTGGCGGTTAGTGGACAAGAATCTAAGAATATTTTATCAATGTTCCGCGAGCGATATCGGTATCAGATGTGTTCAAAAACTGAATGCATTCAACGTCGGCTGCAAAGAACAAGGAAAATGGGGGGTGGTCATGGGGTGTCTAAAGTTCAAAAGACCTCCATCTTCGCATCATACCACAAGAGAAGCGAGAGGAATATGAGTATAAGATTCCGACGGAAAACAGAGACAGGAGACGTGCAAGATGCGCCTGGCCATGTAAGATTAGCCAAGCGAGCAACGTGTGGTCCATAGACAGCTTGAGAGCAAAGAATACTCGAGCAATATAAAAAGGCGCCTATAGATGGCGAGGAAATCTTCAGTGGAGTATCGAAGAGAAGTGGTCTACGTGGCCTGTAGAGCAGAACATCCATGAGTGAATAGGTATGTTCGACAAGCTCCAGCTTCAGATCCTGCTGCGCTGGCAGTCTTCAATTCGAGTGCGAATGATTCTGGAACGGCGCAAATGAAATATAAAGGCGAGTCAATTGAGATTTCGATAGAGTAGCCTGAGACTCTTTTGTTACATACATATCTTGTTCCCTTCCTGACGATCAATTGAACTCCGCAGGAGAATAGACGATGGAAGAGCGGACGAAACCGGAGGGTTCAACGGCGAGACCGTTGCGGCCGTTAGCGTTGAGGGCCATTGTTTGGATCTGATGGAGTAGCCAAGCAGATAAGATAGGATAAGATAACTGATAAGATGACGCCTCGATGTGGCCAGACGCACACTCGGCAAAGACCGGCATACCATGACGTAATGTTGGTTGAAGTGGAACCACCGGCTGCGTTTTCCCAAACATTTCTTGCTCCTCCTCTGAAACGACAAAGTGCACGATTTTGACGCCCATTCTTCACGAAACACACTCTACTACGTCCATCAACAGTCTAACCAGCGCTTAAATCTACGCCGAGGTGCGCGAATTTCCACTCTACCAAGC
The DNA here is from genome assembly GCA_015484465.1 of Pholiota conissans. NCBI lineage: Eukaryota > Fungi > Basidiomycota > Agaricomycetes > Agaricales > Strophariaceae > Pholiota > Pholiota conissans. Next base: position 33,272 of record MU155352.1, read on the forward strand.
GATGTCGCTGTCTGGCGTGATCGGCCCGTCAGGCCAGATGTGCGCTGCGTCTGCGACATAGGCGTGGTTGGGAACGCGAAATGGAGAGTATAAAGAGCTAATGGGAATGGTTTTAGATTCTCCTATTCTGCGAATCATCCCCAGACATACGAGAGCGCCGGCCGCACCCCATACATCTGATAACTAAGCACCACCCATTCTCGCACCCACTTTGACGTCCAGAAGACCCTCCGCACGGTAAGACAATCTGATACACTATATGTTGCGTCGTGGGCATTGTCTGACGTCTTCTTTTTTCCCTCCATTTCTCCACCTCTGCTCTCCGTCATTTCGCTCCGAATTTTCCCTGGATTTCCCGCTGTACTTCGTCGACTTGTTCAGAGCCTCATTACGACCTCTGAACTGTTCAGTTTATCAAACGAACCTCATCACCTCCTCTAAGTCATCTTCAACTGAAATTCATCTACAATGGGAATGGAGTCTATATTTCGGGTTGGCCAACCCATCATGTTCGGCATGCTTGTAGTGTTTGCCATCATCGAGGTGCGTTTTACTAGAACTTGACCGATCTTCTCGTTCTCATTTTCTTCCAGATGTGTATATCCGCATGGGTAACAGCAAAATACAACTCGCGTGGCGACGCCCCGAACTCAGGCGTACGCGCCCGAGTGCGCTACATCCTCTTCTGTTCCATCTGGACTATCGTATTCGGCTCTGGGTATTTGGTCGTCTTCCTCGTTGCAGCGACCAGTTTCCTCGCTAGTATTGCCTCACATTTCCTCTTGTACGTATTCACTTTGCGTCCTTTCCTCCATGTCTCAGTATTTTTGGACTAACGCTCTCTTTCTTCCTTTGTGCAGCCTGGCAGTGACGTGGATCCTCTGGCTGGCTGCCGCCGCAGCCATCACTCAGACCCTGGGAGGATCGTTGAATTGCAGCACGCAGACGTTCTTCGTGTACTGCGGACAGCTAAGCGCTATCGAGGGTTTCGCTTGGTTGATCTGGTGCGTCATTCCCTTGATGTGACGATCCTTGATTTATTTATATCATCTAGGGTGTTGTTGACATTCGCACTCGTGGCCGTCCTCATCCGTGGAATCTCGTCGGCGAAGCAGGGAGACGGATACTCAGGAGCGCTCGTGGATGCTTAATTTCCTAAATCAGCATGTCCTTCTCTCCTCCACCCTTCGTCTTTCGTACTCCAACCGCATTTTCATCCATCCAATTTCAAACACGCCGTTCCCTTGCTGTACATACACCCCTCGCTCCACCTCAAACTCGTTTACCTCGCCTTCACGTCGTCCCACATACGATCGACGGTGTAATTTTTTGATGCTTTCGGAAATCTTTGAAGTGATATACGCTTTTCCTTGTTGTGTTCAATGTTTCAATTTGTTGTTGCTAATAGTTACCTACAACCCGCTTACATCGCTTGTTTGCCTTGAACGCTTTTCTGCGCTGGTCTTTTGATATGTGGTGATGGCGCTGTGGGTTGCTTTATATTTTGAGTATGTGTTGCGTGGTGTATTTGTGTATAAATGCTGTAATAATTCTCGTTTTCTGCATTTCCCACACACAGCGCCATAACGTCAAAGCATTGGGATTAATAACTGGAGGCCACTATGCATATTCCTTTCAAGATGCGGTCATAATTAACATTCGAAAATATGTAACAGCCCTAGTATAAGTGCCAACGAACTGCAGTGGATAACAAATCTGAGGTCCTTTCCTCATCGTCTGCTTTCATTTCTGAACTTGATTGAGGAAGAGGAAGTAAAAGCTGTCGATATACACCTAGGATGGCGACGTCTATTGTCCTCTGCGCCCCAGAACGTGAAGTACGTTGAATAAATCTGACTTATCGTGATGGCGTTTTGTGCAGTCCACTTCAAGCCATGTTAACGCGGGAAGGTTGAGAAATTCAAAGATGTCGCCTGCATATTTGCCTTCTATACTGTCAATGAAGAACGTAAGGGCATCCATTTTACACATCGAGTACTCTGAGTCGTCCGGGTCTGGGTATGTTAGTTCCAGAGTGCACTCTTGGAGCAAGGGCGCATCGCGAAACAGTTTGTAGCATTGAGTGTGATCTAGTTTGTTCCCCTTGAATGAAGTCGAGTATTTCCAATCTAATTGTATGTCGACGTGAAAAATATCGATCTTATCAATAGACAATTTTTGGAGCTGAGCCAGTTTGGCGATGGTGATTTGTTGCATGTCAAAAAGGTCGTGATAACTTTCCGCTTTCAAAGATACCTTCAATTCCCGGAGGAGAATCGGTTTAGCCACAGCCGAATCTGTGTGCTGTATATAGTTATCATTAGTTGGACTCTGTTGCGATACGTTTTATACGGATTTAAATTATATATTGACGCGCTATGTAGAATAAAAACTAATTGTGGTGGATAGAAAATTCAAGGGCATCATCTTCATCATCTGACCCTTTCGGGGTAGATATGATATTATCTACCGTTAAACCTGAACCCGACTGCAAAAACGGGATCAACTTGCGTTCGCACCGGCTGTACGGGCCAGTTATAACGACACGTATCGTCCTCTTGGATCCAGATTGCGAAGCACGGCGCAGGGAGGTGCGCAATAAAAACAAATCCGACAGACGACGATCCAAATATCTCACGTAAATTTCGAGATGCGACAAGGCAGGAAGCTTTAGGTATTCAAAAATTCTGCCTACATAGTCGCCGCATATGCGAAGATATGTGAGGTTATTCATTGTACAGGCTGGGTGGTCCGACCTTGACTCAGGCACGTCCGGAGGGCATGTCCAGTGTAGAGTGCAGTGTTGGAGGAAGGGTGCTTTGCGAAAGAGGTGATAACATTGAGTATGATCAGTCATGCAGGTATTAGTCTCTAGAGTTGTCAGGCTACTCCAGTTGATTTGAATCATCGACAGGTTGATGTTGAAAAGCGACAATCTCTGCACCGGTGTATCTTTTCCGACAGTGATTCCCCATGATGCGTCACGGAAGTCGCCCCCTTCCAAACAAAGTTCCAAGTTCTTCAGGTTTTTGAAGTTAGTGGTAGCATAGCCTATGCGTCGCATATAGTGCGGTGGGACATGGGCACTAAAAGAAACCCATCTCTCCGAATGCGCAGCAATAGCTTCAAGGAGCTCAACTGCAGAGTCTGGCTCCTGATCAGAGAGTTCATCTGCGTAGATATGGATGCAAAGGGGGAGTTCAAGTTCCTTTGATCTATTCAACCAGTCACTTACAAGATCTGGCAAATCTGGCTGGTCGCTACAGATGTTGACAGACATTGAAGTCCACAATTTCGGTTTGGTGTCCGTAACAGAATCAACGGCGAAATCCTTGTCCATGTTGCCAGATACAAATTTGCCGAATGTCTCGGCCATGAGTTCCACGGGAATTTTAGCGATGGCATCCCTCGAGTCGTCGCTCGCTCGCGTGGTAAGAGATGATTCGAAGCACATTGGCTCGCTTTGGGGAAGTGTGACTTCCGTCAAGGATGGTGGTAGTTGACATTCATCATTCAGAATGACGGCGTGTCTGGGTGTAGCGCAAAGCTCTTGCTCTTGGATCATTGGTTCTGAAATAGTACTTTAGAGGTTTTGGTTGTAAGTATGAGTATGCCACAGAGATCACGAACCTCAAGGCCCACTCTGACTGTTGTGTCGTCTGAAGAGGACTTTTTCCAGCTCGTTGACAGCCACTTTATATGCTTTCTTGTTGCCTTTTGTGTTTCCCACAAGCAACGGTGGGCAATGGTGGCACAAGCAACAGCTTCGGCAAGCACCGAATTCCAATGGCCATCACCACGTGACACGCACTCTTTTCCTGAACTATGTATGCGCATTGCGTACGCCCCCGAGGGATGGCCGCACGGGCTCCCAACCTCAATACACCAGAGAAATTGCTTATCGAACAATGGTGGTCAATGTAAAATTAGAATCTGTGGGCATAACACGATTATATTACGAGTTCGTGGTTTTCTTCCTCACCATTCGTTGTTCACATTCTCTTCAACAATACGTACAACTCGACCAAAATAGGCAGATAAAGTTTCCTATGATGACGATGGATATCACATCGACTAATAGACGGAATTATTCGACCATGACCGTCAGAGCATTGACACTTTCTCGCTCGATGCTCTCGTCCACTGATTAGGCCTAAAGATCTCACCATCACTCCTATACGCAGACCACTCTTTCGCACCGTCTCTTCTTTTCCTGACTTTTGAGTCCTTCCCATTAAAAACCCCTTCGCTGTTAGGATTCCGACGTCATACATCTGATTCGTTCCTGAAACTGCTCGTTTGTATTCATCGGGTCCAACATAATTTTCTCTGGTGCTGGTGACAGAGATACGTTCGGATAGGATCTTTTGGTGAGTTTCAGTCCTGTTTTAAACAGCAGGATAATTTATCTGAAGCAAGACGATCCTGCGTATATATAAGGTACGCTGTGCAATGGGTTTCGTCCCTGTGACTGCACCTTTTCTTTCAAGCCAGTTTCTTCCTTGGGGATATAGCTTCTATCTACGATGCATTTTTCTAATTTTGTTGGGATTTTCGCCCTACTATCCGTATGTGTATCTTGTCAGAGGACTTACATTATTAACATTTGTTCAGATGAATTTTGGTTTCTAGTCGGGCTTTGCCATCCCTTCCGAAAACTTCGATCTCGACATAAGTAGGAGACAGTTTAATCCCAATGATCTGCCAGTTAATTGGACTTTTGTGGGGTGTTTTTCGTCAGTCATTTTTGCCTTTGTCCCCTTTCACACCTCAGTATTGAATGGGGCACATGTTGATAGCGACAGTACTTCATCACACACACTTCTCGGGGCCGCGATGGAATCCGATGTCTTGACTCTTACCTTGTGCGCAAACTTTTGTGCTGAGCCAACGCCCTTCAACTTCGCAGGAACTGCAGCTAGCTTTGATTGCTGTAAGCATCAGACCTTACTACCTTACCCAATCATTTTCTAACGGTCTTTGTACTTAGTTTGCGATTTCGATATCGAGGGTACGGCTACTAGGCGAGGAATGTAACTCGCCCTGCTCGGGCGACACAGAATTAACATGCGGAGGCATAAATGCGATCAGTGTTTATCAAAACCATAACCTAAATGTCGGGCCTCCTCCCGCGAACAAAGCGCAGCTTGGAGAATGGACCTTCGTTGGGTGCGTTATGTGAGTTATATTCCGCGATGTATTTGCAACAAATGGAGAGTAATCTTTATATTTTAGCAATACTTTTAGCACCGTCAATATCCGTACGCTACCCACCTTCGTCAATATTTTCCCCGTGACAATTGAAAACTGTATCACTATATGCCAAAGACAAGAACTTATGGTTGCTGGTCTTGAGGCCGGCTCAGAGTGCTGTGAGTTCTTCTGGAGAATATTGCAAGCTATATTGTTGACGTTCTCATAGGGTGTGGCGACGACCTCATGCCAAATATTTCGGTGCCGGTTTCGGAATGCTCTGAAGCCTTCCAGGGCGACCATACCGAGATTTGCGGCGCCCCGAACAGACTATCGGTCTGAAGAGATCCGAAGTCGGTCAGACCCGGATGAGGTGATGAGGGGGATGAGTGGGGACGTGACTCCGTCAACGTCGTCCCGAGTTCTTCGTCCAAGAGTGAACGGCGGTCCGTTGATGGGTGTCGTAGCGTGAGCGTAGGGTCGTGAGTACGCGAGGTGAGGATGGAGCGAGAACGAAAGAAGCGAAATGAGTGGTGAGATAAACTGGGAATCCAATTCACTGCCTATCTACATTGTAGATACAGGCTTTTTATACTAAAAATTCGAGTCGTTTTTGTAGAAAGAAATAGAATGCTGAGGAATTTTAGGGAGAGGAAGAAATACGGGAGAATGGGCTAGAAGAAATACGTACGAAGGAAAGCGGGAAGGAGGACGTCATATTTGAAATATAATTACTTTTCGGAGGTAAGCGCCCGCTGGGCGCGTGCTATTAATAGACGTTGGGACAGATGCGCGTGCTTGAATGAATTGAAGCATTTCTGCTGAGTCGATTGGGATGCCGTGGCACGAATGAACGTAGGCGCAGTCGGACGGTCGATGAACGGGGATTCCGTGCTCAGTCGGAACGACAGTTCCACAGGTCTATGTTCAAGTCCCTAGTCCAGCTCTACCGTTCAGACCGTCAACCAGGCAACTTGTGCGTGGTTAGCTAATGTCAACAATTCGAAGCTTGTAAATATTGTGGAATAAAAGCACCTTCAAAGTTCCTGGAATCAGATCCACAAATAAAATATAGAATAAATAGATCTCGCTGAATGTGGCTGATTTTATCCAAAGCTTCAGCCCGCTTTTCAATGTGAACCGAGGTAGGACTCGGATCTGTTTAATTCTCTATCTATAGATGTTCGCACCCAAATTCTAGAGGAAAGGACGCTATCTCCTACGACAAGGACGGATATTACTTCGTCATTACTGTCAAACTTGTCAAGTATCAAAAACCTACCATCGCTTCTATCCTGAAGGCTATTCTTGCACTGCGAGGTCTCACCATCATTCGAGTTACTTCGATGTATTACTTTCTCAAGCAGGGAGTTCGCACTGGTTCCTCCTATCGATTGAACACTGGGAAAGAAACGATCCTTTCCTTGTCATTTTGGCTCTTCGCCTTTTTCTTCTCCGTGCCTCTCGTCGAAGCGTTTGATCGTATGTGGAAATACATCGCTGCCAATAACACGAAAGAACTCCTCAGCTTTTTCAATAGGATGTTCACTATATTTAAGCGCCTCGAGGAAAGTTGTCTGCTTATATTGCGGGTTCTGACTCTCTATCGTGACCCTGTCAAGCATGCATTTTGCCTCCCTCATTGCTCTTGTGACCGTCTCCACCGTACGTTTCCATTTTGACATGTCCTTATTATTTCGTACCTCATTCACGACGACAATATTTGGTCTATGATAGGGCTCGGCGGTCTTTTCGACTGCAATTCGAAATCCCTCACTGAACAGGAGGCAAGTTAGTGCGTCGGATCCAAATGATATCCCGGCCAACTGGACCTTCGTCGGATGCTTCACGTTAGCCTTTTTGTTCTCCTTTGCGCCTTGGGCGAGGGTTCATTAGGCTTGTCTTCCAGTGATAATAACGTCTCGCCGCGCACCTTGCTTGAGGTGAAATCCCCCGATAACCCGGTGATGACCCCCCTCTTATGCATTGAATTCTGCTCTGGCCTCGACTTCGCGACACCCTTCAACTTTGTTGGGACCGAATTTGCATCTCAATGTTGTGAGTACTCTCTTTTATGATCAACTTCATGACTTGCAGTAAGCATTGATCGATACAAATTATTCAATTTTATGATAGTCTGCGACTTCAACATCCAGGGCACGGCTACACAGCTCTCTGACGATGCGTGCAACTTACCCTGCGGAGGGGATGCTAATTTAACATGTGGAGGCCCCAACCTTATCGGTATATACCAAAACCACAACGCAAACGTTGGACCCGTCCCCATGAATAAGACCCAAGTCGGTATGTGGACGTTTGAAGGGTGTCTCGCGTAAGCCTTGAAATCTGCGTCGAGGAAAATATTGAATGAATTCTAATAGTGACATTAATTTTGGTCCCAATAATACGCACTCCTTGGACCTCCGTCTCCCGACTGCGTCTGTGACAATCGAACGCCGTGCCGCTGTAGAGTACATTAATTCATAGTGTTTGAACTTTTTTTTGGCATTCAATCGTGAAGAACAAACAAGGAATCGAAAAATGACAGTGGATATACGAACATGTAAAAGGTGGATGAGAGACCGCATCAGCTCCCAATCAGTTCCCTCCTCATGAAACTGTTGGTCCAAGCGTGCGGGGCTTCATGTTATGCATTGCGGCCCCTCCCTTTTCCTCATACACTCCAGGCAGAATCGACTCGATGCTTACTTCCGAACCAATCCATCACTACAACTTGAAGAAAGACTCCACCGACAAGACGAAGATGATGTCTGAACGACAAAGGGGGTGATTGAACTAGTAGAGGCGAACAGGCTTGCCCATGGTGGTCTTGATGTGAAGAGACTTGATGTTTTGCCAGTTCTTCTTGAGCAGGGAGACGAGGAAGTTAATGCCTTAGGGCGTAGATTAGTTGATATTCAGCAGAAGTGCGACTTCGCAATACTCACTCAACATAACGTTTCCGAGAACCTGGTCGTCGTTCATCTGGACGTGGCCGATAGCAACACCAAGGCAAAGAACCTTCTTAAGCTGGAACTTGATGGTGGAGCGAACCTCAACGAGTTTGTTGTTGAGGTCTTCGGAGTGGGAGACGGGGGTAGGGAACTTTCCAGCTAACGTCGGATAGTCAAATAAGAAAGGTAGAAAAAATGAACGAAAGTTGAACATACCCTTAGAAAGTCCGGGTCCAAGAAGACGAGGGATCTGCTTGATGAGGGTCTCAGACGAGAGGAAAGCATCGTACTTCTTGGCGAGCTTCTTGACGAGCTTCTTGTTCTTGTTAAGCCTGCGTGATGAACTCTTGTTCAGGTACCATATTAATTACTAAACCTGGAATGACGCACTTCTTCAAATCGTCGACCGACATGTACTCGAGCTCGATCTGCTTGGCACGATCGATGTCAGCAGCATCGGCGAGAATGCAGATGGACATGCGAGGGCGGGGGATGTTGGGGAGCCTGTATTCATAGAAAACGATAAGATAACCCGAATGCAACAAACAAGCCTTGACAGACGTACTTGACGGTTCCCGAGAAACGCTTATCCCTCTGGGGGTCGTAGTTTTTGAGGCCGATTTGCAACTCGATGGTCTCAACGAAGTTACGCTTTTTTTCACCATTGGCATCGGCGAGGAGTTCCTTGATGGAGCCCCGCACGCTTGACACTGAAAGTTTTGAGGTACTGCCGGTTTCAAATTTTATTTAGCATGAGATTCAAAAGTTGCATAATGTTAACGTACCTCATGCCTTGATTTTGAAGAGGAGGAGACGGTGGTGGTCGCTGTCCGTTACCGCGACATTATTGCTTTGTGACTGGTAGCGACGTGACACTTGTGGCTTGTTCCTATACAGTCGTTACTATGAATCACACCCTAACCCTAGTTTGATTCTAGCTCATCGCTGGCGACGATGTCAAATGGCAACCTTTGTCATGTGTCAACCGCGCGTCAACCGTCAGGATGGAATCGTTTATATCTTCTATTCTACGTCTTGGGACTACACAAAGAATCATTACGCCTTCCAAAGTTGAACTTCAAAGGCATTACGACAAGCTTTGCAAATTACAACAATGTTTTTCTGGATACGCCGTCCCATTGAGTACGCTGAGCTGACTTGGGTGCTGCTCTCGGCAATGCCTCGAGGATCTTCCGTAACCTCTCCGTGCCTCCGAAGGGAAACTCGTGTCGAGTGGGTCCAGTTTCGTCTGGGGATTCGACCAGGACGTTATCTTCGCTCTTTGAACCTGGTGAAAATTTGTAACGCGGAGGACGAACTTCTACTTCCATCTGTTCGTGAGGTGTGGTGCTGCTTCGCGATTGTGGGATATATACAGGCAGATCTTCGAGAGACTGTGCTCTCCTTCGTGGTACGGAAGGGCTTGACGGTTCAGGGGCGTTTGTTTGTTTCACTCTCCATCGAACGATTCCTATGACGATGGAGTTGAAAAGACTTCTTCTGGTGTCTTCATTGTGTACTTACCGTATTCCTCAACTGCATCATGGGAAATCTGGAGGCGACGGAGCACTTCCTCCCCAGACGGAAGAGTATTATCGGTCTGTTCGCCAACATTTAACACATGCTTCCGGGATTGTTAAAATTCTTTACTTACGGCTCTCAGAACAGAAATCCAATCAGAGTCGTCGGAAATAGCTAACCTCGCCGTGGGGTACTACATCGAAATATACTTCAGTACGTTTCCTTGTGCAAATTTACAGAAAGACTTGCCTTGATCAACAGGAACTCATTAATTGCGGTGGATGGGTGCAAGTCCTGTATTACATTAATGATTATTTTCGAATTTTTTTTTTGGGACACGTACAGAAAATGACGGGACATCTGAGCGAGTGGCAGCATTTTGTGAAGGTGAAAAGCGAAATTCAGAAATCGAGTGCCTTCCGGAGATGCTCGGGATGGCGTTCGACATGAGCCTTTCATCCTGAACCCGACTACTTCCATTGAAATCGCTTGCAATGTCCGTCAGCATCTGGCTAAACCGCATCTTTTCCCATAGAGGTTCCGGTAGCATGGCGTTCAACGTTCGCACAAACAAACACTGGTTCCTGAACTCTGGGTTTCTTTCAAGTTGCCCCGCTTCATTAGCCTCCACTGGAATAAGGGCATTGACCTGGCGCTGACTCGGTCCAACGCGTGGCGTACAATCCGACAATGCCTCATACTCCCACCGATACCTCTCCCCGCTCTCGACGTTATTAATTGTCTTGAATTGAAGTTGGACACCACTACGTCGCTCTTCACTTGAAGACTGGGAAGAACGGTTTGAAAAGGTCGCCATACCCCATGCGGACGCCTTGTCGACGCCGATGACGACACGCAGGTCTCCGTTCTTGAGCGTCCAGCCTCGGGTTTCTTGCGCGTAGCGATACCACTCCGCTATGTTTTTTTCGGTGTAGCGCTTGAAGCTCGCGGTATTTGTGAGCTCCTGCGAGTGCGCGCCGTTCGGCATGACCAGTATTGCTCCTTCGTGCGCGGATGATTGAAAAAGTATGCCTCTAAAACGATTCCAAAATTTCTGAGCTCTTATCTTCTCCAGACGATAAAAATCAACTTACGACGGCCCCAGCCCACCAAAGGTCTCGGTCACTCCTCCACTCGTTACTGCGCTATTCTCTCTAAATTCTTCATATACATGCACATCCCTTGGGCGGAGGGCGGGCGCTAATGGTGTGAATTCATCAGGCGCCCATCCGTCATTGACCGGATGTTCCACGTGTTGGCAGATGTTAAATAACAACTCGAAGCCGCCAAAGGGGGTTAGGATGATGACATCCCCAATGGAGAGCCCTGTGCGGCGGTACTCGACATGGAGGTTCTCGCTGGGCTCGGGGATCCAGAGTGGGATTCCGCGGCCTTTGGTAGATAAGTGGCGGTAATAGACGTGCGAAGGGATTGACGAGGTCTCGAGAACGGGCGAGGGGGCGAGCGAGCTGCCGAGTTGCGGAGAGTTAAAGGCGAATAGAAGTGGGCTCAGAGCGGGGGGTGCATCGACTGGAGGGAGTTGTGCATGTGATGACTGGTTGCTCTGATGTACGCAGATGAGCTTCGTATGGAATGAGCCTGTGAGATCATGTACTTACCTCTGGTGGCGTTATGAGCATTTGGGCGGCTGGATTATTTGTTGGTGATCCGTGCATGCTTGCTATTATTTTTGAGTCAAATTTCGACGACGGCTTGCCGAATAATTTTTGATATACTTACGAGGTACTATGGCCACTGTTGAGGCTACATTTCCTGCGGGAGGTAGTCTGGTTCTGCCTCCGAATAGCGGGCTATTGTTTACTAAGTTACTGATTTGTTCTATCGAATATGACGTTAGTCTGGAAATAACTATCGTTCCAGAGATGGAAGCAGTACCTCTGAATCTTGGTTGTCGCGATGCTTCAGATGAGGAGGCCATGGTAAGATAGGAAATCTTTTCGTTGTGTATGAGAAGGTTGGGGGTTTTATTGTATTGTTGGGCGTTGTACTCGAGTATAGGTATTTATGTATTCGATTTACACAGCTACTGTCAATTAGAATCAGCCTTTGATACTATCATCGCAGTGAAAACCCCACGAATCCAAAATAGCTTGATGTCAGAACCCAATTACATGCCGGAAGCCTCTTTGTGACTATTCGGACCACGACGACATTGAAGAGACGCTTTTGTATTTGCTTCTACAGCACTGTACGCTTCGAGACGCTTTCTATTTGTTCAATCCAAAGCTGTCTGTCAAAATTATTACATGTCAAGCTCACCGTGGCACTGCCACGCCAAGTAAGCGACGCGATGATCGCTGATCGGATTGATCTTTCAATGTCGCGACGGTGGAAATTCCTGAAGCGATTTTCGCCACCCATGCAATGATCTATCATCGACTTCATCCTCATCGTTTCATGTTTGTTTTCTGCTTCATCACACCATGGCATCGCCCAATCCTTGTTTTCCTTTCTCTGATCATCAGCAAACGCCGCCGGTATACCATAAGGTGGGCCACAGCTTTCTGGTTTGTGTGTCTGCCTGTATCCGTTGGAGGAGGACGTGGAGCAATGGATTGCTAGCTGCATCAACACGTGGCTGTATTATGTCTGCTGGGTCAATCAAATCGCGACCGAGGAGCTAGCAGCTCGGCCAGCGGAGCAGATGACTCAATCACAAGTCGCGACGACACCCACCTTGTACTCACCATATCTTCGGTTTTGACTTCGACTGGCGTCAAAAACATCGATCACATACTCATTTCCAGCATTGTCGACGAGTTACCTGGCCGTTTTGCAAATAGGAGGACGCGTAAATGTTCCTTTCAGGTGTGCTTCTATGTTCAGGCTATCACACCCTCCATTAAAAGCGGCAAGATTGATGAACCTAGATGCATACCAGCAATATGACCTTGAAATCCTGAATCATAGCCGTTGGGGAAAGCTTCAACGCCCCGAATCTCGAACGTGCTCCTTTCTGTGTGATGCGTTGGTGTTGTGAGTGGGGCGCGCTCCGGCGCTGGACCCAGTGAGCTATCTTTATCCTCGTATAGGCTTTCTGATCAGAGAGCTACAATATAAGCCTGATTTATATCTCGGAACGAGCATTCAATTTTCGTCGGTCGAAAATGCTCGCGACCAACACCTCACCATTTCGTATTGTGCATTGACCGTTTGACATAATACGCCCCGCTTAGACCGGGCACCGATGCCCATTTGGGTTTCACGGACGTCATCGCCGTCCATTACAACCATTTGCGCTTACCCTCCTGGACGGAGAATGCAATTCTATACGAGACAAGCATCGGTACGTGATCTTTGCCATTACACAAACGATATCCAAGCGGCTAGAAATGCCCCGAGTTTCGACTTGTGGCGCCGTATATAAAGAAATCAGTGTTGGAGCACCTTTTCGTTGGCAATCCAGGATTTTCTCTCTCTATCTCTCTCATGGTCCGCTTTTCATTTACATCTGCTCTCTCTAGGGCGGCTTTGCTGTTTATTTATGCTACTGGCGCGCTCGCGGATCTTAGCTCTGATCTCGCAGCGCTGAACTTCCAAGTTCTCGTTCCAGGAAATTCAGGCTATGCAAGTGCTAGTGCTGCATGTAAGTTACTTCATAGAAAATGAAAGCTATTTCTAACTATTCTGTTTTCAGTCAACCGTCGTTTTACCTTCCAACCAGCCGCCGTTTTCTTCCCGAAAACAGCTCAAGATGTCTCCAGCGCAATGAAGCTGGGGGTAAAATATGGTTTCCAGGTTGTGTCGCGTAGCGGCGGGCATAGCTATATTGCCAACGGTCTCGGTGGCAAAAGCGGCTCTTTCGTCGTCGATATGAGAAATTTTAATGCGGTTTCGGTTGACGCGAACACCCACATCGCGACAATTGGGCCTGGTAACAGGCTCGGAGACGTGGCGCTTGCGCTGAATAGCGCTGGTAGGGCAATGCCCCATGGAACATGTCCCTATGTCGGTATAGGAGGTCACTCAGGTATGTATTCTGCGATTTGATAAATTTAGAAGGGCGAACTTACGAATCTTTAGGCCATGGGGGCTACGGATTTACGTCGCGCAAATGGGGTCTCACTCTTGATACTGTTCAGTCTCTCGAAGTGGTCCTCACTGACGGGTCTATTGTCACAGCATCTGGTACGAGTAACTCCGATTTATTCTGGGTATGTTTATGCGGTATGGTTGTTCAGTAGAATTTTGAGAAGCTGATAATATTTCAACAGGCACTCAGAGGCGCTTCGAGTTCTTTTGGTATTGTCACCTCCATCCACGCCAACACTTTTGCTGCTCCGAGCTCTACGACAATCTTCGAGTACAATTGGGATCTTACTGCAGCGGCTGCAGCCTCCGCTCTCACTGCATTCCAAAATTTTGTAAACGGACCCTCGCTCCCTCAAGAGTTCGCCGGTGAGCTTGTTCTCGGGTCCGGTTCTTCCAAAGGACGCGTATCGTTCGGCTTGACAGGAGGATGGTACGGACCTGCGAACCAATACGCTGCAGTTATTGCACCATTCCTTGCGACTGTTCCCACCCCACAAAGCAAGAAACTTACTGTCGGGACGTACATTGCCAGTGTACAGTATCTTGGAGGCCTTGGACGATTGAACACGACGACTATTCCGGATAGCACGGACACATTCTATGCAAAGTCTCTGATGACTCCGCCGCTAGTTAGCGCCCAAGGCACAGCTTTCATGAACTACCTCGCAAGTCAAGGATTTGGAACTAATACGGTAAGTTGGAAGTCGCTGCATTTTGGAGCATTTTGGACTTATAATTGTTTCTAGGACTGGTTTGTGGAGGTCGAGCTGTACGGTGGCACAAACTCAGCGATCAATAACGTCGCGAGTGACGCTACTGCTTTTGCCAATCGTAATTCAACGTGGACGATCCAATTCTACACGTCCGCGCCCAACGGTGTTCCTCCATTCCCTTCCGCCGGATTTACGCTTTTGGATGGTGCGCTAATTTTAGTCATAACAATATGGACTCTATCGGCTTTGTACTGATCTAGTATTCATCAGGAATGGTGAATAGTATCGTAAATAATAGCCCTGCGGGGTGGACTTACGGGTTTGTCGATTTGATATAAGTCTATCTGTTCAGTTATTGACGCTGTACTTCTCAGTGCTTACGCCAACTATATTGACGATCGTTTGACAAACTGTAAGCTAGTTCCTTCCCGCTCCGACACTTCAATTTCACTAACCACTCTTCTTGAACCAGGGCAACACTTGTACTACGGCGCAAATTACCCTCGCCTCCAGTCGTTGAAGGACCAGTATGATCCGAATGATGTTGTTAACTTCCCACTTGCGATCGAGGAGTAATAAAGGTGAAAGCTATGAAACACTTAAGGATATTATAATTTTTTATACTTGATGCGGACTATGTTTACATGTATCGGATGTATTTATCGAGGACCAAATAAACAAAGATAATCGATGGGCATCGCAATCCGAGTCTTATCCACGTCTCATCTTGAAACTGTCCTCTTACCTACTGCTCACGTACATAATGGAGAGCTCTTTTCTCGGCCTAAATTTAGACATTCACCTCCAAGTTATGTCAAACCTGGACGCTGTCTCTCTGATTCGCTACGCTACCGTGGGTTACTAATTTTACGGAATCCACGTCGTATCCTCTGAAGAGTTTGTTTTTAGACTTGCAGATCACTTTACGAGACTTTTCAAAACTCCTCCGAGCTCTCTTATACTATTCAGCTCTTTCTTGAAGGCCTGGAGGCTAAGTACGGGAACACAAAGTCTAGCCCAGCTGAGCTGCTAGCAAACCTCCGTCTCCGTCGCGAGTTACAAACCTCTTTTAAGTGGTCAGGCTATGAGTCTATTCTAATTAACGGATCCATTTCTGAAGAGAAGATGGCCAATAATCGAAAGCGCATACTTGAACTAGTACCGTGGGACACAGGCAGTAATGTGCTTCAACGCTTTATGGGGAAAGCTGCACTCAATATCACTAGTAAGTACTTTGTGATCGATTCATCCCAAGACATTTTCGCATGGTTTGAGGATACGTTTATGTGGGTGACCCATGACATCGAACGCCATTAAATGACTTGTCTGATTAATGACATTTAAGTGCTCCGGTCGGTCAGAACGTCCAGAATGCAGTAAACCAGCAGCGTATCTGGATTCATACGTTGTCCACCGGTCTTCCACACCCACTTGCAAGAAAGGAAAATTTGGAGTTCTTTGAGTCTTCTGACTTCGCAATCGCCAATAGTTTTCACGTCGCTATGCAGATTGTCCAAGAGACGCTTTCTTTTTCGATTCACTTGCCTGAAAAGAATGCCCGAGTTATTCTGTGGAATTGGAAATCCTCAGACCTTTTATACGTGCGTTCCTCCTGGTCTTTATTTAGCTGATTTCAATATTCAAGCAAAACATAGGATTCTGGCAGCGAGCGATTTAACGCCACAGATACACCTTATTATCGCTCAGCCGACTTTATCTTGCTCTCTCCGACCAGTTATCTCGTTACTTCAATTGCTGATTCCGGGAGCATCAATCTATTCTCTGTGGTACTTCCTTTTCCTCGAAGTGAACACGAGGCTCCTGTTATGGCTTCTGGCGCACAATATGGAAAAAGCATTCATGTCGCAGCACTGCATTTCCCATCCCTTATACCGGGATGCTCTTGCATCATTAGCTTGACAGCAGACGCAGGACCACTTTCTTCGGGGCCTATGCTGCGCCATCCTTATAGGCAAAGGGAAGATGACCGTCTGTATATGTTTCGCATACAGTACCTTCCATTCGAGATTCATCAGGAAAGCAGAGACATTCTCGTCTTCGTTCATAATCATGTTTTTACGGCATATATGAATCGAGACAGCGTTGATTCGACCAACCTACTACCTGTGAGAGTTCCGTGGGGAGAATGGGGCCCATGGAACACGAGAGTAATAGCGGCGAACCAGGAACTCATGTTAGATTGTGGAAGGTCCGTTTTTGCACCCGGATACTCTTTCTCCCGTCTATTGACGTCCTTTCACATTAGCGGACAGCGTGTGCTCTTAAGGCGCCACGACCGAGCACTGCAACCAGATGCGACAGTTTGCACAGTTGTAGAAGTGCTCGATTTCTCTCGTGCTACGCTGCTTGCTCATGGCCCAGGATCGACCGCGTATAATCCTGTCAATGACTCCGACGTTGATAGAACTGTGCCATTGGAAAGGGATCCAGATGATACGAATATTTGGCACTATAGTGCTTCTACGAAGCTCTCACCTACCCGATTCCCTATGTTTTCGGACGATGTGGAGACCCATCTTCCGTTCGTATCGGTGATTTTGCCTCTCAAGTTTCAGTATTTTCGTTATATTCTTCATGATGATGGAATTGCGGGTCTTTGTGCAGTGAGTAGAAACAATATGATGCAGGAGTTCAATCATTGACCGCAAACATTCAGTTCTTGGGAGGAGCTGTATTCGACGCTTACACGCACAACCAAAAATTGTGCAATAATATGCAATTATAATCTGATATGCGACGCTTGAAGTTTGAAAGAGGCGTGAAAACCGTATATAGTGTGATGTGACTATTGGCTAGGTCAGACGGTATAGGAAGACGAGTCTCGGAAAATGTACAGAATCGTCTAAACTCAATAAACAAAGACCTATTATTGCTTGCATAATTAAATTATGCATAATTTTAGCGCATCTTTCTTCCCTGCCTTGAAGCAGCACTCTCTTTGTAAGGTACTTACATTGAGGAGTTTTGTCCGCTCCCGTCGAGCTTCTACGAATGCAACCTTCTGATGAAAAAGATGAAGAAGCAAGAGGTCGTGACAATGGTGCAAATATACTACTATGAAGAGCCATCTTGTTCAATATTCCAGGCACATTTCCGCTGTCCTAGCTTAGACCACAAACGACGACGATAACGATTTCAAGGTTGAGCTACGAGCACGATAACCAGATAAAATCTGGCGACATCAGCAACTGCTTACTTAGACGCTCAGAAGTGGCTTATAAACCTCTTGTTTATGGTACGCGCACGGGTCGCATGCACGCTCCTCTCACGAACGCCATCTCGCACCATAGCTATGCTTTCTTGCAAAATGCAGAAGTTCCCTATTATTTTCTGTCTCTCGAACGCCATTTATACGGAGATGGATTCACATCTGCTGTACTCTGATTGACATCAATCGAACGAAATATGGCTGCTGCTCTCGTCTCTCGCGTTACCGATCTGTTCAGCTCCAGCGTCAATATCTCAGGACCGGAGAAAGCTCAGGATGCAACGGCGGAGAAGGCTATCAAAATTGAAGGAGAAGCTGAGGCGCCTGAGCGCGTGCAGCCTGATATCGCTTACCTGCCAGACGAAGCCAAGTACAAGGCGCGTACTGCTCGCCGCCTCGCCGAGAATCCCGATCTCCCGAAGACACCTCTTCCTGCTGGATTCCCGCAGAAGCTCGAGTCTCCGCTTGTATGGGAGGGTAAGGATTGGACTGATGCCACGCAGTGGGAGCATGATCTCTCTGCCGAGCAGCTGAAGGAGATCGACGACGCCGTGAAACACTTCAAAGGTACGTTCTTTTGTCTTCATCGTGTACAATAATTCGTCTTTATAAACGAATTACAGGGCTAGGAAAGCCATATGGTTACATCTCTACCGAAACCTTCCCACTCCCCACTCTTGGTCCAATCCTCCGCGACCTATCCAAAGAACTCCACCTCGGACGTGGCTTCTTCGTCCTGCGCACGATCCCCGTCGACAACTACACTCGCGAGGAGAATATCCTCATCTACGCCGGAATCTCTACATACGTTGGCGGCAAGCGCGGTGTCCAGGATCGTGGCGGGGGTTCCGGCGTTGTGCTTGCGCACATCAAGGACCTGACGGAGACGCATCCACTCAAGACCATCGGCGCGCCTGCTTATACGACGGATAAACAGGTGTTCCACACGGATATTGGGGACATCATTTCGTTGTTCGTATTGCAGACCGCGGTAGAGGGCGGTGTTTCGAGGATTAGCAGCAGCTGGAGGGTGTATAACGAACTGGCGGAGACGCGTCCTGATCTCATCAAGACGCTTTCCGAGCCTTGGGACCACGATACGTGTGTGCCCTGTTCCTTTGAATTCATATCTTTCTAACTTTATCCTCGATAGGTTCGGCGCCGACCCGCCCGTCATCACGCGCCCGCTTCTCTTCTGGCAGGACGCGCACATCATCATCCAGTATGCGCGTCGCATCTTCACTGGTTTCCTCGCGCTCCCCCGCTCCGCTCACATCCCCCCGATCACGGAGGCGCAAGCCGAGGCGCTCGACGCTGTGCACTTCCTTGCAGAGAAGCACTCCCTGGGACTCAGCTTCCAGAAAGGCGATATCCAGTACATCAACAACTTGAGCATCTTCCACGCTCGCGATGCGTTCATTGATAGCCCAGAGCACAAGTGCGTTCGCTCTTATTCAGTATATTTTTTAACGCTGATTCTCCTTTTTGGTTCTAGACGTCATTTACTTCGTCTGTGGTTGCGTGACGAGGAGCAGGCGTGGAAGCTCCCTGAGGCACTCGCGCCCACTTGGAAGAGACTTTATGCTTCGGCCACCCCTGACACCGAGCGCTTCCCCGTTGAGCCAGAGAACCGTGATTTCGTCACGAAGGGTGCTAAATATGCTTGAACGTGATAACTTCTGGTACCTGCCTGTTCGTATGTATGTTGTATTTTTGTATTCCGGAATCTTGCCCTTTTCCACATATAAAGCTCAAACGGAGGACTTGAGTCTATCTAAGAGGGTGTGTTGGGTCTTCGCGCGTGTGTAAGTGTGTATAAATGTAATTCGAGTGTACGTGTACATTAAGTGCTGGAGTTGGCGTCGAGGGCGCGAAGGTGTACGCTCTGCTGACAATCATGACAAGTACAGGCGTTCATTGGGCCGACTCGTATGAATATTTCACGATTGTCAAGAATTGGGTGCCTATATGCTACTGATATGCTCATCGTGATGATTGATTGTTAAAGGCGCCGGCGAAGTCAACAGTCTGCATGTGATTATATATAACACACTGGATGTGAGCACTGAGTGGCGGTTGACCTACAAAAGCCATGCGGTTTCGCCGACAAGTCAATACTCAAAAAATAAAGCATTGCGTGAATTTGGGGTCTCCGAATTGACAGCTCGACAGTGGACGCATTGAGCAAGCCTTGAGAGTCACTGGGCTCATCTAGATTCTAGATCCACACATCGTGCGAACGATGACCGAATAGGGGCACGAGGATACTTCCAGGTGGGGCAGAATCAGCGAAAGAAGAGCTATTTCATGTCCCAAATGACTTCACCCGTTCTCCCTCCCTCAACATACTACATCAAGCAAAGGACTCAAGCACAGAACGCACCGCATGACTGCTAACTACCGCCCAAAAGACTTCTTCGGCCCTGTCTCTGTCGAGATCTCACCTCCAGCTCGTGAAGGAGAAAGCGGCATTCGACGTCTGGCAGTACACAAAGACTCGTTAGTGACCCAACCAGCAGAGGGAATCGACACAATTCCAGACGTTATCGACTACTCAGCAAGGGTTCATGGAAATCGCAAGGCTTTAGGATGGCGCGACGTGCTCCGTGTGCACGAAGAAGCGAAGGAGGTGCGCAAGCAGGTCGGCGGCAAGGAAGTCGTGGAAACGAAGTCGTGGAAGTACTTCGAGCTCAGCGAATATCGGTATATCGATTATATTGAGCTCAAAGAGAGGATATCTGATGCTGCGAGGGGTTTGATATCATTGGGAGCTGGGAAAGGTGCAGTTGTGGATATCTTCGCAGAAACAAGGTGCGCAAATTGATTCATTTCTCTACAAAATTTGACTGGCGTTCTACAGCCCTACCTGGCAGCTAATTTCGCATGCTTGCGCTCTGATATCGACGACGGTAGCGACAGCGTACGATACGTTGGGTGAATCAGGCCTCATACACTCTATCCGAGAACCGTCGTGTATTGGTGTTTTTACGAACCCAAGTCTGCTCCCAAACCTCATCAAAGCCCTACCTAATACACCCTCTGTCAAGTTCGTAATATACGACGGATCCCCATCTTCCGCCCTCCTTGAACAAGTACGCGCTGTACGCACCGACACGCCTATTCGTACTCTACATATCGACGAACTTCGTTCCCTAGGGCGGGATGTCCCAGTAGACGTCCTTCCACCACATCGACCAACGCCAGAAACACTTGCATGCATCATGTACACCTCCGGCTCGACAGGACCCCCGAAAGGCGTCTGTCTCACACATGGAAACCTCATCGCGGCCGTCGGCGCCGTGCAAATCGTGTTTGGCCCGCATCTTCCTGCAGGAGACCGTTTTTTAGCGTATCTCCCACTCGCGCACGTTCTGGAGTATCTTGTCGAGCTGTGTGCGGTATTTGTGGGCATAACCATAGGGTATGGACGGGCGAAGACGCTCACGGATGCGAGTGTGCGGAATTGCAAGGGCGACTTGTGCGAGTTCAGGCCGAACGTGCTGTTTGGTGTACCAGCAGTCTATGAGACCCTGAGGAAGGCAGTGATGGGTAAGGTGAACTCGTCGGGGTTGCTTGTGCGGTCGGCGTTTGCGGTTTCGTTGAAGTTGAAGAAGTATGTCGGTCCTTACATTCCTGGGGTGAACTGGGTGATCGACAACACAGTACTGAAGACTCTTCGGGAGACAATGGGAGGGGCGATCACTTTTGCTGCGAATGGAGGCGCGGCGATGAGTCGTGATACGCTGGAGTTTTTCAACACAGCTGTCATGACGCTCATCGTAGGTATGTCTTCATCCTTGATTTCTTCCCATCCAATATTCATCGCACATAGGTTATGGACTCACCGAATCCTGCGGAATGTGCGCATTCCTCCCACCCGAGCTCGCATCAGCCATCGGCGCCGTAGGCGTTCCAGGCCCCTGCATCGAGATCAAGCTCATGGACTGTCCTGAGCTGGGCTACTTCACCTCGACCGCACCTCGCGAGAACGACGCTGGAGGCACAGGAACAGCGTCACACCTCCAACAAGGCGAGGTCCTGATTCGCGGCCCGTCGGTAACAAAGGGTTACTTCCACCGCCCGGATTTAAACGAGGATGAAGGGATTTTCACGAAGGATGGATGGTTCAGAACGGGTGATGTCGGCCAGTGGAATGAGGATGGGACGTTGAGTTTGATTGATCGGTTGAAGAATTTGGTGAAGATGCAAGGAGGGGAGGTGAGTGATTAATTTCAATGCTTCACGTTCTTCGCGCTGATGTTATGTTACTGATACTTTAGTATATCGCACTCGAACGCTTGGAGGCCGTGTACAAATCCTGCGACCTCATTGCAAATTTATGTGTACATGCTGCACCGGATATGACACAGCCCATCGCCATTATCTACCCCCACAAAGCCAACCTAGCGCGCGCCCTAGGCACCGACGCTTCGCGCGGAGGAGCGAAAACGCAGTTGGGAAATGCTATTAAATCCGCTGCTGGGACGGCGCTTAGCTATGGGACAGGTAGCGGTGCGTCTAACGCAGACGACGCCAGCGTGTCCTCATCCGCGCCAGCCCCACATACTTCTTTGGCGGAGCTGTGCGCCAATCCCCGAGCACGGAAGCTGTTATTGGATGACTGCAATGCGCTTGCACGCAAGAATGGGTTTGCGAGGATGGAGATGCTATCAGATGTGATTTTGACTTCTGAAGAGTGGACACCGCAGAACGGACTTGTTACGTCGGCGCAGAAGGTGAACAGGAAAGCGGTGGCTGAGAAATTTAGTAAAGAAATTGAGGTAAGTCTTCGTTTGCTATGATTTTTCTTGCTTGATTGTATCCTGAAAACCAGTCACAGGAAGCTGTGAATAAACAGAGGTCTAACTGAATGTGAATGCAAACGCTATACGTTGAATTAAATCTGTATGATCTCGGAATAACGGCTTATCATGTATCTCAATGTGTTGCCTGGCAGAATGAAAACTGCAAGTATACTGCGCATTTTTTCCTACATGTACGCCATACCTTCAAAGTAACCCAACGTCTCAAGTGCGGATTACTAATTATGGATATTATGGCTGATGGCGGTACTGTATATGGCGGTGCGTTGAAGCGTTAGCTTGAAACCTTGAAGGGCATCAAATTTTCGCAAGCCACTCAAGGACCATTTTGGGCCATTTAATACTCTTGCTTTATGAACTGAAAGCTGTTCTGTTTGGACAATGAGCAAGCGTCGTTATATTCCATTCGGGCTCGTAACACCATAGTTACGCGTTGCTTGAGCCATCTCATATATGAACCACATGCATGAACCACATACATCAACACCTACAAAGTGGCCACTCGAAGCGAGGTATTTAAAAGCCTTTTCTAAGCCTCCTTCAAATCACTCCCAATTCCCACTTAATTTTTTCCCCATAATCATCCATCATCGAAGGAACCATGCCCAACTTCACTACTACCTCGAAAATGACCACTTCGGATCCTAGCGGCAACTTAATATGCCGCATCACTGTCGCCAATCCAGCCAATGCTACGCCCGAAAACCCTACTGGAACTCGGACCACTGTATACATTAACGGTGTAGAAGTCTCCGATGAGGCTCAGACCCTCGAAGCGAGTCTTCCCTCAGAAACTACCCCGGAGGCGGCCTACGGTGACGGACGTGACCCTGAGGATAATGTGGACGGACGCGATGCCTGCGACAAGAAGAATACTAAACGTACGGCTAGCCCAGCGTATAATTCGAACGGATCTCAAAGCGAAGGCCCTGAGCAGAGCTTCTCTAATGCATACTTCTCCGGATTCTCGTCAGGCCAACACGGTCGGTGGAACGGTGGATACTATACACCGCACTACGGCGCCAATTCAACATTTACATATGTAAATGGTGAATCCAATTATTGGACCAGCTATACTGGCATGAATCCCGTCCACATTACTAATGTTGGGGTTGGGAATGTCTCTCAAACCATTTCTATTAACTCCTACAACGACAACAGGAAGAAATTTTCCAAGAAAGAGTAGTGCGTTTAACTCCCCTGTCGCATTGTGTTGATCTTTCTGCTCGGATACCCTTTTTTTAAAGACATGAATTACACTGTATACATACTTGTGTCAATTTCTAAATGCAGAAATTACTGGACTGCTTTCACATGGACTATATCGTATACTTGTGTATTTCTTACTCGTGTTCATGTTCACAATTACCTAATGAAAGACTCGGATGTTGTCAGAGAGTCCCGGACTCGGAAAGTGCGGCGCAAAAGTGCGGCGATCATGTGCGGCGGAATTTGCCGCCGCACCTGTCACACTTGTGACGGATCGCGGCGCGCGCCGCCCGGGGCACGCGAGTCGCGCGCTGTTACGCTCGTTGGGGCAGTGCCCCGTATCCTAGGGCGCTCGTGACTTCAACGTACAGCGCGATTCCGACGCGTCTCGCACACTACATACCATACCCATCTGTATTATCATGATTCATACACTTCTTCAGATACAGATTTGATGTTGAATACAGGAGCCAAGACAGTACAGTACATACAAGATACACATATGACGAGAAACAAAATACAATAATAGGTACAAAACAAATAATGATAGAACAATGTTGGGATAGTGATAGCTACAATGCAAGGGATGGGACACAAAACAAGTGAAGGAAAGTTACAAGTGATGGAAAGTCGTAAAATTCGAC
>MU155353.1:0-56688 GCA_015484465.1 Pholiota conissans
GTAAGAGAATTGGGCCAAAAGCCGCTTATAAGCGGGCTTGCATTGATGTGGTCTTCCCCGTTGATATGCCGGCTACTGTGGGAACCTTAGGTGGCAACCCGGCAAGACTCCCATCACACCCAAATAAGGACAAATGTATCATGCCGATTTCAGAGCCCCTTCCTGAGTTTCCTGCGATTGGCGCCATTCCACAGACAATGCAGATATTGACCTTTAACAC
The DNA here is from genome assembly GCA_015484465.1 of Pholiota conissans. Lineage (NCBI taxonomy): Eukaryota > Fungi > Basidiomycota > Agaricomycetes > Agaricales > Strophariaceae > Pholiota > Pholiota conissans. The sequence continues at coordinate 221 of MU155353.1, forward strand.
TAGTAGGGATGTAGCAAGCATAGGAAGCTACATTGTTGACATATTGAGATATCTTGTAATTCAGAACATACTAAAAATAAATAAAAAACAGAGGACTGTTCCAGCTGAATGCAAAACCTTAGACATCCTTCGAAATTTCGCAACGCGCCTGTATTTGTACAAACAGCTGTTTCACGCAAAAATCTGATGACATGCTTGGAGGCAGGAGCCACAGGCAGCAATAGCACCAGTAAACGTCGGGAGCGCATACCTTAATGGGTGTTGTGTAGCAGCCTCTGAAGGGAGATGGCAATCCCCTTAGACCTGCACCAGTGGCAGCAAGGTGCCAATATCAGTACCCCGGTATACAGGACCATGTTTTCTTCATTTTAGTGTTGATATTGCAGACAATACATACCACAGGGTATCTTCAACGAGCTCGAGTCAGAACCAGCATGGGACTCCGGGGGAGGGGACTCGGAGAGTGAACTGAAGCGGGATATGCCGAGGCTACCGGCTAGCACTGCGCGCAGTGCGCGGACGCGACGTTCTCAACTTGGCCGGGTTTTGCGGGTTTTCCCGTTGGCATGACGGGCCGTGACATCAATCCACGCCTCGTGGTTGACTTTCTCGGTCAAACCTCGTCGTCGTGCTTCGCCCCTCCCCTCTCGACAGCATTGTTGCTCACGCGCAACGACGGATAGAGGGATATAGGAAACAAGGGGAGACCCGGGAGCGGGAGACCAACAGGGTACGCCCCCCTGCGCCCCTTACTCTGCCCCCCTTGCTCATCCCCTCCCAATTCTTACATCGACGCCATGCGCTGGCGGCATCTCCGCTACCTCACTGCTGCATTTATGCCGCCACATCCCTTCCTCCCGTGACTCCTGCACGAGTGGTGGTGCTCAAGCGCTCTATGTGCCACGTCCTGCGATGGTGCCGCAAGTATGAGCGCTTGGCCAGTCTAAGTGAGTGTGGCTAGCACAGGAGGGGGACCATCAGTACCTTGGACACGAACGACACGGCGTGTGACGACAACATACGACGACAGCAACGACAGCAACACTCATGCGCCCCCAGAATACCGTCTAGATGGACAAAAAACGGTACGTTTGGCACTGTTTTTTGTCATAGAGACGCGAGGTTTGGAGTGGCATCATATTCGGAATTGAAACTCGATCCCATCGCCTCAAAGCAACTGCGAGGCCCTTCTTGTTGGACATCATACGTGATGTTGTTGCCTTGACCTCACGCCGCTAGTGAGTAACACAGTTGCTCCGTGAATTAAATCTCTCTAACATTGTGACAGTATCTAAAATCATCACCATGGTTTGCAAGATCACTCGCATGTTCTACAGAGCGAGAATATTGTTTTCGTGGACGAAAATCGCAAGCCGGGAGGGTGTACTTACGTGCAAGGGTATGGTCATGGTCAGTCGGTATTTGTGTCGCCGCCTTGTCATCTTTATCACTTTTTTTTCTTTTTTCTCTATTTACGTGCTGTATAAACTGAACTGAACCCTTACACATACGGTACGGGTATGGTGAGGGTCTGACCCATACCCCTACCCATCGTACCCATGAGAAAAATCTGCGGAGAGTCTATTTTCCTTATACACTGCTATGTTGCTTATTTGCGCTGTTCGTTGACATCGTAGCATTGTAGGTACACTATTATCATCCACTGAGATTCTCTGTTGCGCTCATCGCAACTTGCGGCCTTGTAAAGCATAATAGTAGACTACAAAAACAGTAAAATTAAATATTTGCAAGGCACTTAATTGAAGAAGAAAAAACCGAAGGCGGAGTATTGCCACGCGAAGCGATGGCCCGCTAAAGCAAGTATGAGCTTGCAGTGATAAAGGCTTGATATGATTTTAAGTGAAGATACATGGCGATATTAGTGAGCTATGTTGAAGATTGGAGATTGGAGGGATATAGGGAGCTAGGCCGAAGACGAGCACGGAACGAAACCTATCAGTAATATAATTAGTACAGTAATTGAAACTACTTCAAATTACACTCTACCAACGCTTTGTATCCTACACCATCGTACAATAAAACATATAACCTTGACCAAAAAGCCTACTCCACACGCCCTACAGGAACAAGGAAATTCAATTTCTCTCGACTGGTCTGATAGATTTTCGACGAAGTATGACGGGAACGACGATATTGGTCCAGATAAGTTGGGTCGGACGTACAAAAGAAGATATGGCTCGAGTGACGACGAATGGTGTGGGTTGCTGCAAATAAGAGAGATCGACGAATTTAGTGGATAGATATATCTTTAAAAAACCAATATCCAAGTCCAATTTATCCTTTATCTGAAAGGTTTTGGGTTCATATCCGGCTGGACCGAACCCTATACATAGGCGTCCACCTTTCTTGAGGGGAATGTCTGAAACGTGATCGTTATAGGTGACGTTTGCTGCAGCTAAACAAGCTAAACTAGATGGTCAGTAAAGTAGAATACCCGGACGATAAATTGTTGGGACACGCACATATAGATAGGTCGTGAGTATCGAAATGATAAACATTTGCGTAGAGATCAAAGGCCGACTTGTTGACGAGTCTGATTCCGTAGGGTTTACCTTCAGCCTCCTCGTTGGGAATGTGTAGATCAATGATGCCTCTAACGCACAAGTTCGGACCATCGGGGACGAGGATATCTTCTGCATAACCGACATCTTTGTTGAATACCTGCTTATCCCGTAGACGGTATAGTTCTACCCCAATGAAACGAGCTATCTTGGGTTCGATATTAACGTATCTGAGCTCCCGGTAGAAATGTGCGATTTTGGGAAACATCCCGGCGAAGCATTTGCGACCCATCTTGTCCGCGTCCACAACCTGAGTCTGAGTAATAGCTACTTGGTTTGGAACCATAGTAGGAGTAGTCATCGTAAATTTGAACTTATTTTTGACTACAGTTTGTATCTCGACTTGGGCATCCTTCGATTCTTCCACGCGGTCGACTTGTTGATAGAAATACGAAGCCAGCTCCGGAGTTTGCGCCATTTTAGCGTAGAATTTGCGGAAGCCATCTTTCGGGGGAGTGTAAAAGTGAAGACATCCCTGGGTACCGAACTTCGTCTGAGTCGCGATCATTGGTTTAGATAGATCGAGTGTGGAAGTGTGTTTGGGAAGCGTGGCCTCGAAGGTGAACGGTAGCAGTTTTCCAACGCACAGAGTGCCAAGTTGCGTTGCAAAATTGAAATCGGTCTTAAGAAAGAGACCGAATTCCGAGTCAAGACTGATGTTGTGTATTGAACCTCCGTGAACGATGTAGTGATGCTCTTTGGCATCGAAGGAAATATCAAACGACTTCCGTTGAGAAGGAAGCACTTTGGCGTTAAACAAGATCCTTTCTACGTGTGTTCCTTCGCATTGGGGGTTCTGTCTAGCGAAAAACAAAATGTCATGAATTTTTGGTAATTTTTATAGCGAGCGAAAATGCATTTACCCAGTGATTTTTGCAAATTTTGGATGGTGGAAGATTTCGGAATATCGCAACGTGTCGGCAGGAACCTCTTTCAACAGTCCAAGGAGTGCAGTAGAGAATCGACCGTGTCTATTATCCTCTTTCGCCTCTTCACTAGTCTCGCAAGCGGAAAGGAGAATATGGGAACCCAGCCCACGGTGGCTATACTTGGACGAAGTGGCAACGCTACGCACTGCAGGCTGAATTGTTGTTATTTCTTGACTTAATTGGTCGGCGTATGCGGCGGTTGCTTTGAGTTTCACCGAACGGGTGATTCCCTCGTCATGGCTGGGAACGATACTCCTGGTCGCAGACGCTGAATGACAACAGTCGAATACAGCAGTCTGGTCTGAGCGTCAGTGACGAATCCTTAATATAAAACATAAATATGTGAGGGAATACTTACGATATTATCGCCCTTTTTTTCCGCAATTTTAGACAGCAAGATTTCAAGCATATAGTCGGGGATTGGCGGCACGCGACTTCCCTTAGAGTCGAGCGAGTCGCAATCGTGTGGGACAATAGCCTGAATTTGTTGTGGGGGCTCCACTCTGCGCTCTTTCGGAGGATCGATTTGGGTGCCATGACCGGCATAATACAGAAAAATAGCATCATCCTTTTCGATCCGCTGTTCTTTGTCCTCCCATATAGCTTTCAAAGCATTGATAATGTTGTTGCGGGTTGCTTGTTCGTTAATAAGCATGTTGATCTGGCTGCTTGGAACGTTGAGATATTTCTCCAAGTAGCCCTTGAAGGCAAATGCATCGGGTACGGCACCACTGATAGGGAGGGTATTTTCGAAAGGGACCTTGTAATCGTTTATGCCGATCAAGAGAGCGAAGAGACGTATCTTCTCGCTATGGGTTGGGATGAATCCGGTCAGCGATATGGCTTGGAACGTGGCATAAGCTGGAAAAGTACTAACCCCATGGCGCTCAGACTGGCTGTGAACGATTTCCTCGCGAGTAGGAGTATAGAGCGTCCACAATGTGTAGATTAATAATGTGCAACGCGGGGCGTATGTAACTCAGATGAACTTGTGGTCATTAATCAGATAAGCGTTATCGGCGCGGCAAGGTAGAGCGCATACCTCTTTAATAAGAGCAAGATGGATTCGTTGGTAATAAGGTTAGACACTGGCAGTAACGTGGAGGATTTTAAAAGGCAAAGACGTCGACCACCTCTAGCTTTGAATCGGGTACCATTTAAGAAGCAGCACGACGTTCCAGGGCAGCCGCTCACGGGCAGAACAGGAGGTATCAGACTAGAATAAACTTGACAGCGAGGCTGTTTTCTATTCAATACACCGTTAGCGCTTTAACCGCCCAGCTGCCAGACCATGGGAACAGACTTCCAGACAATGTCGCTAGAACGATCGGGGCGCCGCCAGAGTTTGAATCTACGTACATAGTAGTCTAACGATATCCAGGATATTCTGCATCTCCGTGATAGTTTGAGCGGCTCTTATGCTTCGGCGGGATGTGTAGAGAGCTGAGCCATACAAAAGGGAGATCACCCAGTGTACAAAAATACCCTTAATAAGCGCCAAAGTCTTTTCTAACCCCAAGTTAGAACAAAACCCGAGAACCCGACCACATGACCCGATGGAATAATTAGATGCTCTGCTGACCGACTGTATAGTTACAAGAACAGATTGGAGCGTACTAGAAGATTCTGGAGTGCTGCCACCAGTGGAGTAGTTTCGATGCCAATTCAACAAAGCGTTCACCTCGCCTAGAATACTCAGTATGATACTCCTGACCTCGTGGTTTGTTTTAGAAATAAAAAATCTTTTCGAAAAGAGAAACACCCAGCTACGCATTTGGAATTGACAACTCTGAACCTACTTGAAGATTACGTTATTTCTCCGAAAACTAGCAGGCAGCAGCGAAAGGCCCGAGGGCGTCGAGACGTGCTACGTGTCGTGGACATAGTCCGTAGAACAGTCCGAAAACAGACTCCTTGCTCCCCAAGCCTTGCTTTGGATTTCGGAAAGACCCATTTAACATAATGCTACCGGCCTGGAGCGTTTGAATGCAGAAAAGTTTAGCTGAAAGCGCGTCTGAATTGAGGATGATTCTGAGCGTTGACAGGACAAGAGGTGAGAAAAAAAGGTATTTTTGGTGTCTCATATCCATTAGTCAGCGGTAACCTCCCCGGATGAAATTAGCGCCAAATTGAACCTTCAATTGAACCTCGACACGACCTCGAGGTTCACTTCACAGGCAGCCTCAAGGCCTCGATATCGTTTCATCGGACTGAAAAACGCAGATCGGTCTCGGACGTCCCAAGGGCTGGAATTCATATCGATAACCTCCATTCTCAACGTGATGAACCCGTGGTGATAACCCGAGCCTGACGGGGCTGCCAACAGCACACAGCTTTCGCATTGTCAACGTTCCCTTCTTTTCAATTTTCCTTCTTTCGACGCCAATGCGCAAAAATCTGGTTACTGAGCAACTATCTCAGTGAGTATTATCGTATTCACCGGAATCTTGATCTGACTTGCACCAGATTCAGCCATTCAGCCATTCGCACGAGCCCTGTGCCAGTGTATGCGATGCGTTTACTTGCTATGTCATCTGAAATCTGACTTTTGTACAGGAAGAATCCACCAAAGATCATAGCATTAGTCATTGGCATCAACAGATATACTGGAAATGTCTTCGAATACAACAACCTCACCGGAGCAGTGGGCGACGCAGATGCCTTCGAACGTTTTTTGACAACGAGGCTACAAGTGCCCAGGGAGAATATTCGCAGCCTTCGGGACGAAGAGGCATCAAGGGATGGAATCCTTCATGGCTTTTATTTTCTGCGGGACAACCAGAAATACAAGAAGAACGAAGCTGAAATCATCATATACTACGCTGGACATGGCGCGCAGGAGTCGATACCGGTGGATTGGACAGGCTGGTACACGCCTACGGGGAGGATAGAGATGCTGTGTCCGAGTGATATCGGGACTCAGAAGACCGATGCTAAAAGTGGAAAGTTTACGGTCGTCGGTATACCAGACCGTACGATATCCAGCCTTCTGAACCAAATATCATCTCGCCAGGGCAATCATACCGTAAGTCCCCCTCTACGATATATCCGTCATTCTTCTCATCTCATTCACATGAAGACCGTCATCATGGATTGCTGTAGCTCCGCCGGCATGAATCGTGGAAGCTCCACGGGCAGCAGAAGATATATCCCACGACAGATGTTCAACACACCCCCATTTTCGGGCGGCGTCGATAAACAAATCCTAGAGATGGAAGCAGGGAATATGCAGAACAACCGTGACACGCTATCGATGTTCTACGGATCCCATGTATTGTTGGCCGCCTGTGGACGCGAACAAATGGCTTGGGAGGACCCGAAGAGCAAACGCGGTCTATTTACGTACAATCTCTTGAAAATCCTCATGAGTAACGAACTTGAAACCCTCACATATCGTTCTCTGATGGACAAGTTGACCATGCCGAAAAAGTGAGTTGAATGTGCCGAATACTCAGAATAGCAGAATAAATATCCAAATTCTACAGTCAAACGCCTCACTGCGAAGGCAGAGGCGTAAACCGGCTACTTTTCGGTAATAAAGGCGATGTCTCCGACACAGCATTCATCTACGCCAACCGAACGCCGGACGGGAAGACAACTCTCGAAGCTGGCTCGGCCCAGGGTATCACAGTTGACTCCCTTTTCGCAGTCCATAGAACGGACCTCCTCGATAATTCGTTTGCGCCCAATCCTTCTTTAGGGATCCTGATAGCCACGTCCGTAAACGCGTTCTCTTCCAGTCTCGAACCACCGCCAAGTTCCCATCGATTCCGCCCGCCACGGCGTTTCTACTGTAAGCTCATTGGCGGCGCGCCGCGATCTATCGCTCTATATTCGAAAGACGCTTCTTGGCTCCGACCAATATTTCTTTCCCCAGATAGACCAACACCATTAGTCGACATCATTGATGATCCTGCAAAATGCCATCTTGAACTCACCCTCCTCGACAATGATACCATCACAATCGATCGACATAATGACGCAGTCATCCAATACATTGGCTCTCGCATACCTTATACCGTCAATAAAAGAGACCTCCGCAGAGTCATCAGCGCAGCACGTCATTTTCACTACCACCTCACGCGGACAGCGCCGGTCGACGCAAGTGATGTGCGGATGGAGCTGAGGGTTCTCGAGGCGGAAACATTTGATCTGTATCCCGATTATCGCCCCGTTGGCGAGAACCTGCTTTGTAAAGACCCGGCAACAATACAAGTCGAAGACGACCAATGTTTTGGTATCAATATAATCAACGACTCCGATACTGTGCTATATCCTTATTTATTCTACTTTGATCCTAATGATTTTACTATCGGTAAATATTCACAGAAGTCTTTTTTTCGTTATCGCAACCCGAACTGACGATAGTTTACATAGCTGAAATATACACCCCACCCCTCGGCGCTGGCCACGGGCGACTAATATCCAACATGGAGATCCAACAATTCCTGCAGCCCAGCCCCACGACTGAGCCCAACGGCCCAAACAACTCCGTGCAGCTCAAAATCGGTGTCGACGGTCCCCTGCCTCCGAAAGCACATCTCACCATAGGCTACGGCAACGGCGGCTGCAAGCCGTGGAGCTTCTACGTGCCCGATGGCAAAAGCAAGGACGTAGGATTTTTGCGCTTATTCTTGTCGACGCGGCCGGCGAATTTCCAGAACATCGTCCAACGATCGCCGTTTGAGGAAAGTCGGGGTGGAGGAAAGTCGGAGAGGGTAGACGTGGAAGATGTGGGAAAGTGGATGGCAAAGACGGCCACGGTCGTGCAAGTGCCTATGTGGACATGAAATACAAAGCTGGGCTTGGTTTCATCGTAATCGTAGAGGTACTGTAGTCATCCTAGACCACGTCATTTTTCCATCCGACGCCGATGACGCTTTGGCTGTTTGACCATTTCACAATAGATTTTTTCCTGGTTCTCCCATATGAATGTTATGTGAAAGGGTGTCGCCTCTGGATGATGAGAATGACGATGCTGGTCCAAAAAACGGGGCGTAGCTCAGGTGGAGGGACATATGTCCCTCCATATGCACGACTCAAAGAAAATGGCGAGTCTTGTTTAAGGTGGTCCATTTGAACGGGTTCGGTTGACAAGAATATTTTGAGAAACCCGACGTCGACATTCAGGTTGTCGGGGAGGTAAAAAATCATAGGTAGCCATCCAGCTGCCCCATAGCCTATTGCTACGCTACCTCCCGTTGCCGCCAAAGGAACTTCGGGCGTCCTATCAGATGCGCACGCATGCGGTCTTACACAAATCTCTAATAAAATAACAAGGATGTTATTAGCGAATCTGTCGATGTTCGCAACATCAACGTTGGCAAGACGCACCTACGCTCAAGTCGTTGTTGTTGAAATACAGCACATTCATGTGTAATTCTCTGTCGGAGTTGTTGACGAGCTTGATCCCATACGGTATGGATTCACCATCTTCATCCGCGACAGATACATCCACAATTCCATTGACGTATAGATTTGAGGTGTCGTCGATAGGCTGCAGTTGATCATGAGAGACGTTTTCGGTGAACTCCATTATCGTCTCCAACTCATAAAATTCCACGTGGATTTGACCTGATAGCTGTGGGTCGTTGTGCGTGTCAACTCGCTCGAGCTCTCGGTAGAAGTGGGCAATTCTAGAAATGATATCTGCTACAGCATCCGGCTTCGTCACATCGATGGAATGGCTGAATAGATGCGGGGCGACATCTCCAGCGCTAGCTGTGCGCATGGTTAGCTTCGCGAGGTTTTTTCCCATCGACCTAATTGTGACATGCTCATTCTGCGGATTGTCGATGATGGATATGCTAGCGACGTCATGTTCTAAGAATCGGCTCTTCGCGACTTTGGGATAAAGCTGTCGAAAGGGATCGTCTCGAGGAATAAAAACTCGCAAGTCTTCCCTTTTTCCCGAATGCCTCTGGATGGCGATTGTTGGGTGGTCAAGGTCGAAGTCGGCTGAGTTTGGGGCGAGTTTAGCGACGAATGAAATGTGCCCCAGCCTATGGACTTTGATAACGCCGATCTTCTTGGTAAGTTGTATATCCGAGGTGCGATAGACATCGAATTCTGAATCAGCCGCAACGTTGTGCATCTTGCCACCATCGACCGTATATCGACGGTCTTGGACAGTTTTGCCCTTTCTGGATGACACAACCAGTGCTCGTGATGTACGTTGAGCATCGGCCTGAAGATTGAATAAATTTCTATGCAGATGGGAACCTTCGCATTGCGGCGTTTGGCTATTGCAACCAAAGCATCATGAGTAAAGAAAACCGGCTCGCAGAATTACAAGGACTCACTCTTTCGGAAGATCTCTAAACTTTGGGTGTTTCAGGATCTCTGAATAGCGAAGCTTATGAAGGGGAATTTCCTTGAGGATGCTAAGGAAGGCAACGGAGAATCGGCCATGTCCATTGGCTTCTCTAGCCAATTCGGTCGACGAGCAAGCGGCGAGGAGGATGTGTGACCTCAGACCCCGTGTCTGGAACCTAGAAGGAGTATACATACCCCTTGAGGTCGACTCCAGAGCCCAGATATCACTATCAACCTCTTCATCGTAACGTCGATCCGAAGAAAGAACCACACGGCGAACCCCATCGTATTCGGTGGTACGCGCCCTCGTTGCAGAAGCAGAATGACAACAATCGAATATAACGGTCTAGCAATCATCTCAAGTATTCAGATAATCGTTATCAATAGCGCCAGAAGGAGAACTCACAATATTATCACCCTTCTCGTCGGCGATACTGGAAAACAAAACCTCGAGGGCGTGATCGGGAATAGGCGGCACTCGTTGACCCGACTTGAGCTCAACATCACAGTCGTAGGGGACGATGGCCTGGATTTTCGCATCCGGCCCACCGCATGCCCACTTCGGAGGGGGGTCCAACTCCGTCCCATGCCCAGCATAATAAACGAGGATGGGATCGCCTGGCTCAATGTGTTTGTCTGTGATCAGACCTTTGAGGACGTCGATGATGGCGGCACGCGTGGCTGTTTCATCGGTGAGAGTGATTATTCGGCCGCTTGGGACACCAAGCTGGCCTTCGAGATACGATTGAAACTCCAGTACATCAGGTACTGCGCCTCGAAGTGGCTTGAAGTCGCTGAATGGTAAGCTTGCGCTTTGGTAGGAGTTGATGCCGATTAGAACAGCAAAGATCCTTGTGAGCGCTACGCCTCCACTGGCGCGTCGTGACAATGTCAGTAAGGTCAAATCGAAGAGGCCGCGATGAACAAAATACGAACAGGAAGGTAGTATGTGGAGAGGGATTGCTCATGATGGAAGTACGAGTACTCGGTGCAGGCACGTTGAAATAAAAGAGCCTTGGATATGTTGCGAGGCGACTGATGTGGTAGATAAGTAGAGGATAAATGAGACAGGAAGAAACGCCCTTTATACTACCATGCGTATTTGTTGGCCTTTGTTTGGTACAGGTGTACAGACTCATCCTAGAGTTCACAGAGCGCACAACTGCGAGCACCGCCGCCGACGGTTCCGGGATGCTGTGTAGGCTACCTTGAGTGTCAATCGCCCAAAATAGACCTAATAACAGTTACAAGTAGGGAGAGATATCGGCCCCACTGACAGGAAGAACTTTCGAAGCCTTCGCGCAAGACTATTGGCAGATACTGGAGTCTATAGCTCAAGAGGAAGTATAGCACAAAGTTTGCAACGACATAGAAAGATATCTTAATCCTCATTCCAGACAGGGGGTACTAGGAGCTTTCACATCGAAGAGGAACTAGATACGCCCAACGAGCACAAAGAACTCCGAAGCCTGGGTCCTATTATACATCAAATAGGCTTTCTTTTATCTTGATTGTCGGAGAGTGATAGACCGATGTTTAGACGTCCAATATCAGAGGTTATCAGAGAAGGAAGATTTCCGAGATTTCCGTAAAGTAAATAACTATGATAATTCGAGTGAGAAATAATCATAGAAATACTGAGGTCGCGGGAAAGATACGAAGACGGGTGCCAGTTTACTCAAGAACACGCTTGACCCGACATTATTCGACGACATGGATAGAGCAAGGCGTGTAAACGATTCATACCAATCAATCAGGAGCGCAGATGGGATTCAGAAGAGAACTCGAGCCCTATGAAAGATGACGCATCGAAACCGGTAATTCGAGAAGGCATGCCGCAGACGTAGACTGCTACTCACAATAAAATCCTATTTATCATCTCGGGAGCTAGGATGGAAACAACAGGCGGATAAACGAGCTGCTTGGGGTAAAAAATGCGGCAAAGTGAGTCTGTAATACTCACTGAATTTCCCTAGTGGCGATCATTGTTTCACAGCCCCATGGCGGGATGCACGCATCTTGAATGGTTCGCTTGATTTTCCAACGGACGATGGACTGGCAGAAGATTTGCTCGAGCCTCGAAGGCGGATCGAGCAAGGCATTGACCCATATAGACTATTCGCGTATGTGCCTGAGGTGTCGGGCTCGCGGGAAGCAAAGTTGCGCCTAGATGCTTGCCGAAGTTGAGGTTGTAAAATCGGTACCATATGCCCAATCGTTGATAGTGTCGATGGGATTTTCAGGAGGGGCTGACCCGCATGCCATCTCCTGGTAGAGGAGGCCGAGCCGTAATGTCTCACACATATCTGCGCCTGGTAGCGGATACCAGGTGGGAGATGTATCAGTATAAATATTCTAAGGAGGCCACAATATAGTAGGAAATGGCTCGCAAAAGGCTGAAATGCTTACGACGAAATTGCAGGATTCCTCTTTATCCTTCCCTCCAGAGATTGATGCTGGCATCCGCATATTTCCCGATTTCTTGCTTCAAGTGGTGTCTTGACAATTTTCATGAAAGAAAACTTATTCTTCGACAATATCTGCGCGTCAAAACGCGTCGAAATACGTGGATGACGAAGGAAAAAGGGACGACAAGCCGTTGTCTAGGTTGAATGGGTAGCAATCACGTTGGAATTGAAAGACCGCAAGGGCGTAAATTGCCGAAACTCCGCTCGCCCGACTCACGCCGGCGGACTTCTCCTCAAACCTGAGTTTGCGCATTCTCCTGCGTGGTCCCTGCGTGGTTAACTCTTTTATTTACCATATCATATCGTCTCCATCAAGCTCTACAGGCTAAGTAGTCACGCAACACATTTGCAGCGATTATATTTGGTTACGGACTCATCCGTGAACCATATGCAAAACCATGATGTTGTATAAAGTTACCGAGTCAGGCGTTGCCGCTGCCTAACAAGTATGAGGACATCGTCCTGAAAGACGATAGGGAGATTATCGGTGTCACCGCTCGTTGGAGGATGGTCCATATTGAATGATTGAGTAGATAAGCAAATTTTGAGGAATCCAATATCGATATCTATATCATTGGTGATCCCAAATTTTATTGGTTGGCATTCGGCAGTGCCATGGCCTATCGCCAAGATGCCTCCGTGGCTTTTGAGAGGGGGAGACAGAAAATCGTCTTTGACAGTAGAATCGTCATTCTTGGCTGAAAATTACACGAATTCAATGAGTTGGCATGGTCGCCTTTAAACTTGAAAAAATAGAAAGCGCACTTATTGTGAGGTCATTGATGTTGAAAAAGAAGACGGTGATGTAGAGGTCATGTATGGACCTGTTCATGAGTGTGATTCCGTATGATATGTCCTCTCCATCCTCATCCGCTCTGAGGTTGATCACGCCGCCAACGTAGAGATTTGGGCCTTCGGCTTCCCGCCCTTCGGAACCAAGGCATGTTTCCTGTAACTTGTAGAGGCTGATATCAACGTTAAGCGAGATACACGGATCCCTTCTGACGGATGTGAACTCGAGGTAAAAATGAATGATCTGGAGAATTGCGCGTGCCAGAACGTCTCGGTCGCGCACGTCCACCAGGTAAGCGAACTCATGGGAAGGAGCTGTGCGCAATGTTAACTCGGCAACATCCTTGCCTATCCGAGAGCGTATTTCCACGTCTGCGTCCTTGGATTCCTCGACAAATAAAATGGTTTCTGTGTTGGCTTTCAGGACGGGGGAATTTGCAAGGTCGTGATAGATGTTTCGAAACTTATCATCAACATAAGCGCGAAGACATTGCCTGGTACCTGTTCTTAGAAATGTGGGGACAGATTGACAGGTGTTGGATGAAGGTGCATCATAAATAGGAAAATGTTCCGAGGGCATAACTTGGGTGCTAAATATTGTCCGATCCAGATGACGGCCATCGCATCGAGGATGTTGACTATGTAAGGAGAACGATATAGCGAGGAAAAAAACCAGATATGATATAATGCGACTTACTTTGGAAATTTGTCAAGCAATGGGTGGGTTAAGATGTCGGAGTATCGCAACTTGTCAAGCGGCACTTGTTTAAAGAGCTTGATGAGGGCAGCTGAGAAAACCCCATGACGACGATTTTCAATCGCGATCTCCATCGGACCACATGCGGAAAGAACGATATAAGGTGTATCGCTACCCTTCTCGACGCGTCTTATGGGCCCCAAATTTTCATGCAAGACTTCATCATGAGTCTTCGATCGAAGTTGCACTGAGCGAACCCGCGAGACATCAATCTTTTGGCCTAATATACCAGCTGCATAACAACAATCAAATATAACGGTCTGGACGATGTTAAGGTGTTGGATCTGTTTACAAGAGTTGAAAACGACTCACGACGTTGTCACCCTTTTTCTCGGCGATGCTATGCAGCAAATTCTCCAGGTCGCGGCTTGAAAATGGTACTACTCCCAGTGGCCCATACTCGGACTGCTTATCACAATCAGATGCAAAAATAATCTGGAGTTTCGTCGTTGGCCCGCCGACTTCCCATTCAAGTGAAGGGCTGTCCACATCCATTTCAAATCCGAGCCCAGCATAGTAGATTAAAATGGCATCATCCCGCGCAATACGAGCATCCTCTCTAAGGTTGCAGAGCGCGTGGGTAATGGCGTCGCGCGTAGCGTTTTCATTGGTAAGAGTGACGATATGGCTACTCGGCACATGAAGGAATTTTTCTAAATACTTTCTGAAACTGTGTGCATCTGAAACTGCACTTTGTAGAGTTGGCAATTGGGTTGGATTCGACGTGTGGTATTTGTTTATTCCGATTAGCACGGCAAAGAGTCCCATCCTTTCACTGGAGGCATATAAATGGTCATGAGAGTGAATAAGAGTATTGGAGAAGTGAAAAACCTGGTCATAAATTGGACCTATAATGTTCGTCAAGAGTAGTATGGGAGTGAAAGTGAGTTCCTTTACATTCGCCTTCAATCCAAACGTCGAGACCCGAGGGCCCCCAATTAACACTGTCGGACTTCCGTCACCGCTTGACGTCATGTTATCATCTCTGACGCTGCGCAACACATACAATGGATTAATAAGATTCCACCTGCTGTCTATCTCTGCATGCCCGTCGACCACTCCCTTCTCCCAGTATGCCCACGATGTTTTTGAGTTGGGTAACATTCAAACATGAATTTCCAGAGTCCTTCCGAATCCAAGTCGTACACATTTTCGTTCTTCTGGTATCTAGAAATACATGCTGAGAAACTGCATCATATGTAGCTTCAGCTCGCTTCGCTTGATGGAATAACTGTCTTCAATTTTGTCTGAGTGCCGAACCTTGCTGTTGAGTGCGAAAGTGATGGGATATCTTGTGTCTATCATTTGTTTGTTTGTAATGGGTGTTACGAGCACGTCGCCCCTGTAGTGGAAAGCAACAGCAAAGCAGTTTTTCGGGACATTGATGATGTCTGTGTCTCCTCCACAATTAAGAACTGCGAATGCATATCTTGGGACATCATCAAATGTTGGACGAAAGACTCGAGAGTCTAGAACATTGAAAGAATAGGTGTGCATCGTTGGAGTATGCAAAGATGTATCAATGGAAATTGCGGCATAGTAGATGCCTATAGACTCGTATTCTGTACCGGAATGAAGATTTTGAGCGACTGGCAATATCAAAACGGGTACACGGAGTCCCACATGGGTAAGGAGAAGAGGTTCTATCAGCGCGGGTGGATAGTTGATATTCTTGCGCTGAAGATAAAATTTAGGACCAGGAGGAAGAAGTGCGGGGGTATATTTCTCGCTGGTCCACTCCCTGCTTACATGACCACCCCAATTGAAGAGGTCTAGGACGCCCGATTTGAAAGTGCTAAGAATTTCCTTGGACAGACGAAGAAAAGCAAGTTCGGCTCCTTCGCCGTATGCAGTTGACATATTGATCCCAAAAATTCCCATAAGAGAGTACGCATGGTCTTCACCACGCGTTACTGTGCGCTCTGCTGCCCATTCCATCCTGCGTGAGATCGGAACGATATTGTAAGACAGAAGCTCGTTTTTTGTAATTGTTGTCGCTGCTTCAATTTTCCGGAGAATATTCGCATCTATCTTGTCAGTGAAGGAAGACGCGACCAGTTGTTTCCAGTTTCTCCCGTAGAATTTAATACCCCAAGGCGCAAGAAGCTCTTGAAGCGTCCACCCGCGAGTGAACCACGCATCGTTCTGCATTTCGGCAAGGGAATTGGTTTCTGCAAGATACGTGACACAAATTTTCGCATGTTGATACCATTTATACATCGATCGGATGGATTCGTCGAGCTCGGTGCTGCTGTTTTTGTCGATGCAGACTGTATCCATCCAGCCAAAAGCAAGGCCGTGTTTCTCCATCGCAATCCTACAGAAATTGACCAACTTGTGATATCCAGCGTGAGAGAGGTCGAAAGAACCCTTTTGCCAATCGTTATAAGACACCTCTGCGGATGCAGAACGAATCCATGTATGCGATAGGATGGCATACTCAGCGATAGATGACGCTTCCGAAGCCCGGTTTTGGTTTCCTTCACGTTCCAGAAGCTTTGTTTCAAGAAAGGCGTATATTTGTGGACGATCCATCAACGTGATATTGAGTTGGGAGCCATATTTCTGGAAGCTAAGAAGGCGAATTGGCATTTCATTGAATACCTTAGCTCGTAGATTCGCCAAGGCTTCAGCTTGTAGTGGATTTCCTGAGAAGCAAACAGTTCAGCCGTCATTTCACGAAGTGATAGAACAATGAGATTGATTCACTTTCGAGGTGAGGGTTCGTAGTAACCATGTGCATACTCTTTCCTGCCTGTACCGGCTCTGCAGAAGGCGATCCTGGTAATTTTATTTTTGATGAATTGCAATTGAAAGACAAAATGGATGCGCTCATCTATCGCGTGCTGCCCAACTCCTGTATCAAGAGCCTCTACGCTCGGGGAGAAAGCCGCATCTGGCCCCAAGCTTTGATAACTTGGTTGATACGAGAGCCAGAGAAGATCACATACCTCCAAGATCTACCACTCGTGTCATTTGCGAATGTTGCTCCACTTTTAACTGTTCTTGAACAACGGAGGATATATACTTCTGAAGTGCGACGAGGAAGTCCTCCGCTTCAGGACCAGGTTCTACATCGCCTAACCCTGAAGGATGACGCAGTGAAATCATAAACTAAGTTTCAGCAAGATTACTGACCTTCCGACTTCGGTAACACCACTTTGATGAGAGGTATGATTACAGCTTGCAATGCGGTAAGCAATATTTGAGCTGAACTGCTCAATGACAATGATGTGTGACGGACTGAGTCTAAATTCAAACGACATATGAATGTGGAATCTCTCTTGGTGCATCATGGTACAAACCATCGGCACAACCAATATTTACGGGGATGGACTCGGAAAGTAGGGAACTTGGCGTCTGCGACATGTGGTGGGTGAAAGCTGCAGACAAACTAAATGAACGGTTGATGAACTTGAAAATGAACGGGTGTTTACTCGATTTGACCTCACGTGACGATATCAGCATCCACTGACCACCCACTCGTCAAGTCCCAGATAATTTATGCAGATCGATTCGAGGGGAAGAGGTTCAAATTGGGCTAAGGTTGTCTTCATATGATATTCAATATATCATCTTATCATCTTCAATAGACTACTAGTAAATACAAAGTTTTTGATTCATAATGCGCCGACATCCTTCCCACAGCAAAGAGACAACAAAGAGACAACGAATACATACACAGCAAAAACATAGTGAACGCAACAAGAGATACATGACTGGGTATCGAAGACGCCCATGACGCCTGATAGAAGCATCACCGTTAGATGGCAACCTAGGCTATATGAATTGGTTTATGTTATATCGTCGCCAACAGGAGGCTACCGGCTCTGAAAGACAGGGATAACGATATCTGTCCAAGAAGGGACATGACGAATAGTGGGCTGATATTCCTTGAGTGCTCGAGCCTGAACGAATGGGGATTCTTGCGGAACGTAGGCCATATTAACAGGCTGAGTCGACAAATAGATTTTCAGGAAACCAACGTCGACGTCCAATTCTTTGGCGATCTCAAAGGTCACAGGAGGGTACCCGGCGGATCCATAGCCTATTGCCAAGCTACCTCCGCTCACAAGGGGGACTTCAAGACTTTCATTGTTCACGGCCGCATTTGGCTTGACGAACGATACTAAAATATAAACTGAGTAAACTTGAGATTTAGGAAATACACAAGTGGACGTACCTATGGCAAGATCGCTGTTATCGAAAAAGAACACATTTGCGTGGAGATCTTTACAAGAACCATTGGTAATCTTGATGCCGTACGGTATTTTTTCATCCGCGATCACCTTGATCACACCATCGACGTACAGGTTGGGTCCAACAGTCTTGTATCGCCCTTCTTCGGACCTGGTTTGCTCATTATATTCAAATGTTTCCTGTAATCTGTAAAACTCGATGCCAATGCAGCGAGAAATCTGCGGGTCGTTATCAACACATTTGAGCTCGCGATAAAAGTGAGCAATCTGGCAGATAGTGCGTGCGAGGATGTTCGGGTCCGTGTTAACGTAGTGCTTGAAATAATGTGCACGCACATTAGCCACACTGAGAGTGCGCAGCGTCATTTCAAGGGACTTTCGACCCGGTTGCGAGCGTATCCTGATATGAGCATCGGCGAATTGATCTACAAGAGAGATGGTGTCGGCGTCAACCCTCAACGATAAGTGAGTGACGAGGTCGGGGTATATAAGTCGAAATTTGTCCTCGGGGGAAACCTGAATCTGTAGATCTTTCTTGGGACCTAATCTTCTTTGAATAGCGATGGTAGGCCGGGTAAGATCGAACGCGGGAGCTCCAGGGATGAGCTTAGCCGTAAAGAAGAAGGGGTTCAACTGGTCGACATAGAGAGTACCGATTCTGTGTGTAAGTCGGCTATCCGATCCGCGATAAATGTAAAATTCGTCTTTAGGTCTGATATTGTTTATCGTACCACCTTGAACGACGTATTGTCCACGCCCGTTGTTTGCCTCCTGGTCATAGGTAACCGGAAAAGACTTGCGTAGAGATTGAAGAGCCTTCGAGTTGAACAGCGTACGATCAAGATTTGAGCCTTCGCATTGAGGATGTTGACTGAATAAGAAAGTATAAAAATATGTTACAGCGATAATAACGGATACGAGAGAGTAGACTCACATCGGAATGATTTTGAACAGTGGGTGCGCTAGCATAGTGGAGTAGCACAACTGCTCTGCGGGAACTTTTTTCAACAGTTTGAGGAGGGCAGCCGAGAAACGACCATGATCAGTTCCCTCAAACGCCACTTCAGTGTGTTTACATGCAGCCAAAAGGATATGCGAGCCTAACCCGCGGTAGATGAATTTGGATGAAAACTTTGCGTTCCTCGGCGCGTCGATTATATCGCTGTCAAGATCAGAGTAGACTCTTTGCGGAAGCTTGATCCCACGGGTCTGTAGGGATCTCGTCGCGGACGCTGCGTAACAGCAGTCGAATATGACAGTCTAATATAAAGGATTGCATTGAGCATACGACAATACATATTCTAACCGTCAAAAGGGGCTCACGATATTGTTACCCTTCTTCTCGGCTATATTGAACAGCAAAACCTCCAAGGTACGGTCGGGAATTGGAGCCACACGCTGACCGTTCGTCTTACAGACGTCGCAGTCATACGGAACAATACCTTGGATTTTTGCTTCCGGGCCTCCCACTTCCCAACCCGGAGGAGGGTCTATTTCAGTTCCGTGACCGGCGTAGTAGATCAGGATGGCATCGTCTCGAGCAATGCGAGGATCCTCTGCAAGGTTCCGAAGTGTCTTGACGATGGCATCGCGCGTAGCATCCTCGTTGATAATAAGAACAATCTGGTTTCGGGGCACCCCGAGGGTGTTCTCCAAGTACGATTGGAATCCATACGCATCAGGAACTGCACCATGTAGATTTGGAACATGACCCGTCGAGTCCGGTGCTTGGTATTTGTTTATGCCAATGAGCACGGCGTGCAGCCTTGCTTTGCTGCTACATAAATATGCACAAATTCGATGAGCGTGAGTCAGAATGACAGAAAAGATTGACTAGCAGAACGTACCCAGGCATAGATTGTGAAGGGGGGGCGTAGCGTTCGTGAAGAAATTGGAATTGGATCTAGGTATTCGCGCATGAGTCAGAGTTGGTATTCATATATTCGCAGAGCAAAGGTAGGTCAAGGTCTAAGAAGAGATACCCACCTTTCGTAAACTTGATTGAGAATTTCTCGTAGGTTGATAACCGATGAGGTGTAGTAGGGCATTGGGGGGGAATTCCGTCGATAAAGTGCTCCTGTTTTATAAAAGCCAGAGTTCAACCGTTGGCCTTGTTCTGGAGGTGTACAGAGGGCTCTGTACATTATCCCTCGGCCGGAGGCTAAGTTGACTCATACTAAAATGAGCAGGAAGAGGCCGAGAATTTACGACATTTCGTGCAAGAATCGGGATGCCGGAGTGGCTGATCGCCGAAAGGACGCACGCGTCGGAGCATGTTGAGTCCCGACTTTTCGGAGAAGCGCCGAGGCTGCACAAGAAATACTCGCGGTCCTTCCAGATAAGTGGTCTGAACGTTCTGAGAGCCGCTCAAGAACATTTCCTGAGGCACGAGAAAGGTAAATTATCATTCCAATATGCAGCTGGCGTGACTCAATATAGATAAATGACTGCTCGAGAATGTCCAGCGCACCTATCCACCCAGAATCCATCCATAGACGCAACGGGACCCAGCGAGTCTGTTCAATTCTTCAGAGTTCCTGCGCGACCGATGTCGTCAAATTCGACTTGAGACCAAGACAGGCCCCAGATGGCCAACGTCATAGGCAGGGCGATTAAGAAAGAAGACAACAAGGTCATGAATCCTGTAGGTAAATCTATAGCAAATGCACAATGAGTGTATTCGAGAATACGTGTCGTTGTCGAAGAAGCGCGAAGAGATCCCTGCGTATAGCGAAAGCGTGATGAGCGCTTTCGAGAATATGCGTGTTCAAGAATCAAGTTGTGAACGATGAAATGGACATGTGATGCCACAGTCGACGTGATTGGCCTGTCAAGGGAAGCGAGGTTCGATAGCCCAGGCTGAACCCAGTCACAGAGGGATGACTGCATGGGGTGTGCAGCGTCAGCGCACTATCCCAGCGCCTGAACCTGAGAAGAACCCGTTAGGAGAAATATCTTCAGTATCGAGTCCAGGAAGAGCGGAGTTGCTTACATAGGATCTGTCAATTCTTCCCCATGTCACGTCCCCAAATCCTGAAGCAATCGAACGCATATATGCAGATATTTCGCTCAGCGTGAGCTCTCGAGAAGGGTCTATCAAGAAAATCAATCCTTCGCAAACAGCGGCGCGTCAAAACGCGTCGAACGAGGCGGAAGATGAAAGAGAGAAGGGAGGAAAGCAGTCGTCCACTTGAATGGTAGGCATCATGGTTGAAAAAACCAGAAAGCATATATTTATGTTTCGCAAGTTGCCGAAACTCCGCCAAGTTGAAGTCCCGCTCTCCCCTGGAAGCATCTATGCACGATGGCCCGAATTTGGTGTGCAAAAAAACACAGTTTCCAAAGCATACAGAACGTGCAATTTGTAAAGCTAGCATTCCATGAAACAACAATGAAAAAAAAGTCCAGATCTACATAGTCTGGTAATCGGTATGTATATACAGAAGGGCCACGAAGGCCATCTACGTCGCAAAAAATGAATGCAATGTGCGAGGGCGGCCAGAAGAGCCAATTGAGGATGATAGCCACCAAGGTAAGGGCTAATAGTAAGAGTGGTAGATGGGCTGCTCAGAAGACAGCGAGCTGATGTTATGGGTATGAATCGTATCATACACAGGAGACGGAGAGGTAAGGAATAGGTAACTCCACTAATGCAGAGGACAAGAAATAAAAGCGAGGTGGGAGGTAAGGGAGACAAAAAAAAAACACAATCAGAAAAACGTAAAGCAGAACGTGGGCCCTCAAAAAACACCGGTCCCCACATATCGTAGGAGCAGAAGTGGGGCGGTGAGCAGGGGCTAGTCGGACTGTGCCGAGCTGTACTCCCGTGCGCGCTTTGCTTTGCGCTGATGGAAGTCGTCGTCCGAGCACGTTGATGGTGGTGTTGATGATCGACGACGACGATGGCTGGCAGTCTTGTGGTGAGGAGAAGGGTGGTAGGCGACGGGGATCCGCTGTACGAGTCGGCACCGGGTGTTGTATGTTGATTTTCCGGCCACTCATGGTTGGGTGACAGTGTTTGCGCAATGTCGTCGTTTTCTGACGAGGCTGAGGGTGACCTGATGGTTGGGCTGATGAGCTCGTTATATTCGGGTGAGGTTGACTTGCTGCTGGCGCTATCCTCGGATGGGGATGCGGGGTCGTATTCGTCGCTGGTAGGAGTGTATCTGGCGTGCGAGGGTGGCCTGTCGTCGTGAGTGCGCTCGGAGTCGGGTGTTGCTGATCTGTTGTCGGCTACCTCGTCGTCTATGCTGTGTGAATTGGCGAGCGTGTGCTCTAGCCTATTGGTCGACAGAGTGTGGGGATGGGTAATGGGCAGATAGGTGAGGGAGCGGGTCATTTTTCAGAAAAGAGGTGCGTGCATAGAGATAGTGCGCAGGTGCATGGGTGCATTTTGAACGGCGCAGGTAGTCTCGTGGTGCATGTGGCGTATAGCATGGGGCATGGAGCATGAAAACATGGGCGCATGAATAGGGATGGGAGCAGAAGGGTAGGGTAAGAGGTGAATATGTGCATGATATAACGCAGGGAGCGGGATAACTAACCGATATAAAGCAGAGGCTTGCCTCCTGTTAAGGATGGTCCTCATCGTTCGTGCTATACGATCTTCGTTGATGGTCCCAATGTCGAAGGAGCGGGGCTGCTTGGGTCCAGCGCGTCGTGCCATTCGCGTCGTATTTCTGCCTGGTACTAGAGGCGAGATATCTCCCCGTCGGGCTCGTATCTAATCCCGTGCGCTTCGAGTCTTTCGTAGAATCGTTGGAGCGAGTCGATATATTTCGTTTCCCAACCAGCTCTGGTTGCTTGCTGCATGAAATTGGTTTTTGCGATGGACATTTCACGCCACGTCAGCGCGTCAGCGCGTCATCTTGGTGTTCGACGACGGATTGGAGGCTAGAGAGGGACGCAAGGAGAGGGATCCATTGCTTTTCACCGGTGTGTAGGGAGCTTGGTGGTTCGTGTTCGTGACATATCACGGTAGTCTGTCGACTGAGCGAGGTTTTCGACTCTAGAGATGCAGGAGGTTCTATGGGAGCTTTTGTGGATGAGCTGCTCGTCGAGCGTGGTCGCATGGTGGTGGTCACGGACAAGGATGGTCACGCTTAGCCGAGACTGTCACCCGCCCTGACAAAGACAGTTCTCTAACCCTACATTCATTCCTCACTTCGTGATTCAAATATTCACCACTCATTCCGCTTGGCTTACTGCAACTGTTACAGACCCCCACCACCTCCGCCTTCCACCCCTCCCCTTTTGACTCAGGGATGTGGGCTCGTTCATGCCCAACTACGATGAATATAGGGGTATAGGAAAAAAAGGGATACACGAGAATGGGAGACCCACCCGGTACACTAGACCGGTGACTGTTCCCTTTATGAGAGAGAATCGAGGGTCTCCTTTGCTCTGCGATCCCTCATTCTCTGACTGGTTACGAGTCTACGGTACGCCCCTTATTCCCACCGCTTTACAATCCATACTCATATTTGCTCCCCCATACAGACATTTTTCAATAGCGTCATCACGCGCTGGCTGGTGGTATCCCTACCACTGTTGCTTTTTCACTACTTCGTCATTCCTCTTTGGCCCACAGGTGCGCAATACAACTATGTACACTGGCACGTCATCATGACGAGGCGGCGCCCATGGGTCGGCCTGCCTACTGTCGGTCTGCGCCTTACTGCAGAGCGCAGCATCGCGAACCCAGCAACGTCGGACGTCGACCGCCACCTTCACCCCTCGCACAACACACCCTATCATGTTTCCTACTCCAACATATTCTGCACGAGCGGAGGCGCGACGGCATGCACAGGGACGTTGAACACGTTTACTCAACATGTTGCGCCACTGTCATAAACGATGTTGCATGACCACACCAATATACAGCACAAAATGCTCTCAAATTACCGTCTACATGTACGACAAAATAGTATCATTTGTACTGTTTTGTCATGTGGAGACGCAAACTTTGGTGTACCCGCAAACCTCCCGCGTGCAGGCAATTTGTACCCGTAACCGCTGTACCGCTCGACAAAACCATGCGGCTTCATACCTGTACCCGATCACTGGTAACAGTACATGCGTGAAGGACACGAAAGAGCGCGCAGAGACTAGCTCATGATCAGATACGCCGTTATTTAATTACCGCTTTGCCGCTTCAGAGATTCGCTCATCCTCAGATACGCCGTTAATAGCCGCAATGCCACTTCCAGGCGTCTCCAAAAACCAACTTCGTTGATGCAAATACAAACTACGACTCGCGACGATTCCGATGTCAGTGACCTGTAAGACGCGCGTCCCGCGGAAAAGTCATCTCTCTGACAGCTTCAGCCACCACCACGATGCACCTCCAGTCTCTACTTACACGACTTGAAAGAGTTGGGTTCCCGCATTCTATCAGACCCGAAGGTCTATCGCTTGGCTTCTTCGGTTCAAATGGCAAACCAGTAGATGCTCTAGATGGACGCTTGGCTGTTGGGTCGTCATGATCGGCAGAAGGAGGTATCAAAATTGAAAGTACAAACTCAACAAAATAAACACGAAGACTTTCCGCTTAGTAATAGCAAGAGGAAGGACGTAGGTAAAATTTACACGATGAACATGATCGCAAAAAAAATGCAGAAAAACGGGTGAAGGTGGACATAAACATGAAAAGATGAAGGTGAAGGTGAAAGATAGAAGTAAGGTTGGTGAGACGGAAAAAAAGAGGTGGGCACAATGTAGTCTTTGAAAACTTCCGAGCCATAGCTTTCTCCTGCGGGGGCCT
This sequence comes from Pholiota conissans, assembly GCA_015484465.1. Classification (NCBI taxonomy): domain Eukaryota; kingdom Fungi; phylum Basidiomycota; class Agaricomycetes; order Agaricales; family Strophariaceae; genus Pholiota; species Pholiota conissans. The sequence goes on from MU155353.1 coordinate 25,026, forward strand.
GGAAACTCTGCACTGATGTTCTTCAGTTCGCCGTGGTCAAACGGGTTGGCTGACCGATTCACGATAAATGGAAAACTTGTCCACAGGTCTGATGTTGTTTATCGCATCTTGGTCAGCGTATTTCCCATCCCCGCTGTTTGCGTTCTGGTCATAGGTAACTCGAAAAGACTTGCTGAACAGCATACGATCAAGATTTGAGCCTTCGCATCGAGGTCTTTGACTAGATAAGGATGTAGAATATGAATTATAATGTTAATAACGGATACAAGAAAATAGACTCACCCCGGAATACGTTCGAACAACGGGTGCGCTAGTATAGTGGAGTAGCACAACTGCTCTGCGGGAACCTTGTTCAACAGCTTGAGGAGAGAAGCTGAGAAACGACCATGCACATTTTCCTCTGTCGCCAGCTCAGTGGGTTGACATGCAGCCAAAAGGATATGCGAGCCTAACCCGCGGTGAAAAAACGTGGATGAATCCCATATCAATTCCCTGTCGACAATATCGCTATCGAGATTAGTGTAGACTCTGTGAGGAAGCTCAATCGAGCGGGCCTGTGGTAATTCCGCCCAGAACACTGTGTAACAGCAGTCGAATATGACAGTCTTATATAAAGGATTGTATTGAGCATGCGACAATACATATTCTAACCGCCAAATGGGACTCACGATATTGTTTCCCTTCTTCTCGGCTATCTTGGACAGCAGAACCTCCAAGGAATGGTCCGGAATTGGAGCCACATACTGACCATTCTTATAGACATCACAGTCATACGGAACAATAGCTTGGATCTTCGCTTTCGGGTCTCCCACTTCCCAATGCGGAGGAGGGTCTATTTCGGTTCCGTGACCGGCGTAGTAGATCAGGATGGCATCATCTCGATCAATGCGAGGATCCTCTGCCAGGTTCCGAAGTGTCTTGACAATGGCATCGCGCGTGGCGTCCTCGTTAATAATAAGAACAATCTGGTTTCGTGGCACCCCGAGGATGTTCTCCAAGTACGCTTGGAATTTACGCGCATCAAGAACTGCACCACGTAGATTTGTAAATTTACCCGTAGAGTCCGATGCTTGGTATTTGTTTATGCCAATGAGCACGGCAAAGAGCCGTGTTTTCATACTGGGCACGATCGTCATGAGCTTGTTCTAGAAAGACAGCAAGAGAAGAGCAAACCTAGAGACCTCCTTTGTGGGGTAGAATTGTGGCGCAGATGTTGGTGGGTTCATTGGAACAGCATCCGGTGGACAGGTCACAAAATCGGAATATATTTCTTTTTCGGGTCTATTGTTATTTTGGCTCGTAGTGGCTTCCATTTCAATTAGCGACTCTAGTGAAATAATTCCTGCAATGGAGATGGGTAATTCAATAATATGCCATTGACAATAATGTATACCTTTCTCTTCAACAAATTTATATGACTTTTTTAGACGTGTCAGAAGTTCTTCTCTTTCTGGAACAACAAGATCATCCTATCAAAATAACATCCTTCAATGAAGATAGTAGAATCAGATGAATAGGCTATTTACCCTAGTAAGAAGAGATATCCAATGATCATCGTTGGTTATTGCAATCCTTGCAGTGGGATTCTAGGCCCGCAAAATAACAAAATAAAAATCATACAATAATGAATATTAAGCCATACACCGCACTTGTTCCAATAAAAAATTATTGATGGCTTTGGAGGGATGTTCTCGCTAGGACTTCGGATTAATGGATTTAGTAGACTATAAAGTTGAACAACGCACTAAAGCAGGTCCATTTCGCCTTATCGATACATCATACCGCATGTCGACGCCCCTTGGGGCATTATGCTGCTGGGTACTCCTTGACGTTGCAGCCAAAGAATTCTGATCTGGTCTAGTATGGTCATCGGGTGATTGGGAAGCATCAGATGCTATGTGGGCATCTACCCGGTTCACTGCTCCTTCGGCTTGCGAGGGAGCCCTCCTTTCTCTGGTATTTGGCATGGAATTTATTGTACGCACAAAGAGACATTGATTCTTGAATGTCTTTCCCTGTTCATCCCGAGGAAGGCTTGCAAAAAGACTCTGTCGTTGTTGCTTAGTTGGACCCATTCTGGGAGAGGAATCGAGTACTCCCTGATACTCCCAAGAATATAGTGTACCATAGGGGGGTTCCTCTTTCGGCTTGAATCGTAGATTGATATCGATCTTCACTGCTTCCGTTTGTTCCGACTCGAACGTTGCTATCCCCCACGCGTTTGCTTTGTGAACTCCGTAGACGAGATGAAGATCTCCCCTTATAACACCCCAACCAAGAACATTATTGACGTAGTGGTACCAGCTGTTAAGATTCTCTGAGAGATATTGATTAAATCCAGGGAAGCGAGTGACTTCTTCCAACCAGGCTCCTTCAGGCATCGTTAAAATAGCGCCATCCGACGTCGTTGATTTAAAAAACACGCCACTACCATAGTTGACTCAGGTTAGCTACGACTGGTTTTGATAGACTGTTTACTCACGAGGGAAGATCATGCCCCATGTCTTTCTTAATCGATTTGCTGGCAAGGTAACTATTGTCTTGAAAATACTGGTACTTCCGCGTGCCATGTGCAATCGAGTCAAGCACAAAAGGCTTGAATCCTTCTGGAACACGATTGGCGTTAACAGGATCACCAGCAGGTAGACATATATTGAATAAAAAGTCGAGAGCTCCATCGGGGGTGAAGATTACGACGTCCCCGATTGACGTTCCTCGTTTTCTGTAATCGACGCTCAGGTTTTCATTTGGTTCAGGTATCCATATTGGAACTCCAAGCTTCTTGGCGGCCAAATGCTTGTGGTAGCAAACATAAGATGGAGGACTCGAGGAGGATATCTGAAAATCCGACCAGTTTGTCCTGCTTGGCTGAGTGTTTATCCTCTCACCCCTGCCTGTAGAAAGATATACATCATCATAAAGTCACGGCCATTTGAACTAATCCAAAGAGAAGGTAAATACTACTCTAATAGTGTACACATACCTTGCGGAGATGTTTGGTTTTCCATAGATGTGTACTGTTGTTCGCGGAAGAGGGTAAGATTTTACAGTCTACAGGGTGGTGACGACTCAGAGGAAACCTAGCAGGAGCACACAATGAGGACGCAAAGAGCGTGAAACACTGCCACGATGGCAGTGTTTGAAGATCGGCAGCCACGGCAGTGGCACAAGGACCCGATTTTTTCCCTGGTTCTTGTCGACACAGCTGGTGAATTTCCAGAATATCCTCACAATCGCTGTTTGAGATAAACCGTGGTGGTGGAGTGTCGGACAGGTCAGATCTTGAAGAGATGCGGCGAGACGAATGGTGAAGACGGCGACAATCTTACAAGTGCTGGTTTTTAGGTTATGGAATTGGAGGTAATCGATGAGGGAAGGCTTTTTATCTTCAGAAGATACTCTATCATAGTATATTCGTCTATCAATGGATCGGTAGTAATGTGCTGTATTTGATTCACAGTACGTCGACACTCTTCCCATGGCAATTACACAGCGAATACACAGCAAGATAACGAATACATACACAGCAAAGACACAGCGAACAAAATACAAATACAAAGCGGATACGTAATTGGGTATCGAAAAGGACCACAATGCCTGCTAGAACTGCTGCGGTCGTTGAGGTTAATAACCTAGGGTATATGAATCGTTTATGTTATATCGTCGCCAACAGGAGGCTACCGGCGACAACTCTGAATGACAGGAATAACAATATCTGTCCAAGAAGGGACAGGACGTTTAGTGGGCTGATGTTCCTTGATTCCTCGAGGCTGAACGAAGGGGGATTTTTGCGGAACGTAGGCCATATTAACAGGCTGAGTCGACAAATAGATTTTCAGGAAACCAACGTCGACGTCCAATTCTTTGGCGATCTCAAAGCTCACAGCAGGGTACCCGGCGGATCCATAGCCTATTGCCAAGCTACCTCCGCTCACAAGGGGGACTTCAAGGCTTTTATCGTTCACGGCCGCATTTGGCTTGACGAACGGTACTAAAATATTAACTGAGTAAACTCGAGATTCATAGAATATACAAGTGGACGTACCTATGGAAAGATCGCTGTTATTGAAAAATAATACATTTGCGTGGAGATCTTTAAGAGAACCATTGGTGATCTTGATGCCGTACGGTATTTCTTCGTCTTTATCCGCGATCACATTGATCACGCCATTGACGTACAGGTTGGGTCCAACAGTCTCGTATAGCTCTTCTTCGGACCTGGTTTGCTCGTTGAATTCAAATGTTTCCTGTAATCTGTAAAACTCGATGCCAATACAGCGAGAAATCCGCGGGTCGTTATCAACACATTTGAGCTCGCGATAGAAGTGAGCAATCTGGCAGATAGTGCGTGCGAGGATGTTCGGGTCCGTGTCGATGTAGTGCTTGAAATAATGCGCGGGCACATTAGCCACACTGAGGGTGCGCAACGTCATTTCAACAACATTTCGACCCGGTTGGGAGCGTACTCTGATATGAGCATCCGCGGATTGATCGATGAGAGAGATGGTTTCGGCGTCGGCCTTCAAAGCTGGATGAGTGACGAGGTCGCGGTATATAAGTCGAAATTTGTCCTCGGGGGGAACCTGAATCTGTAGATCTTTCTTGGGACCTAATCTTCTCTGAATCGCGATGGTGGGCTGGGTAAGATCGAATGCGGGAGCTCCAGGGAGGAGCCTGGCTCTAAAGAAGAAAGGGTTCAACTGGTCGACATAGAGAGTACCGATTCTGTGTGCAAGTTGGCTATCCGATTCGCGATAAATGTAAAACTCGTCTTCAGGTCTGATGTTGTTTATCGTACCGCCTTGAACGACGTGTTGTCCATGTCCGTTGTTTGCCTTCTGGTCATAGGTAACCGGAAAACACTTGCGTAAAGAAATAGCCTTCGAGTTGAACAGCGTACGATCAAGATTTAAGCCTTCGCATTGAGGACTTTGACTAAATAAGAATGTAAAAAATAAATTATAGCGTTAATAACGTGCACAAGAAAATAGACTCACTTCGGAATACGTTCGAACAACGGGTGCGCTAGTATAGTGGAGTAGCACAACTGCTCTGCGGGAACCTTGTTCAACAGCTTGAGGAGGGCAGCTGAGAAACGACCATGCCCATTTCCCTCTATTGCCAGCTCAACGGGGTTACATGCAGCCAAAAGAATATGCGAGCCTAACCCGCGATGCATGAATTTGGATGAACCCTTTGCGCTCCTCGCTAATTCCGCATCGATTATGTCGCTGTCAAGATCAGAGTAGACTCTGTCAGGAATCTCGATCGAGCGGGCCTGTGAGGATCTCGTCCCGGACGCTGCGTGACAGCAGTCGAATATGACAGTCTAATACAAAGGATTGCATTGAGCATGCGACAATTTATCCTTCAGCAGCCAAACGGGACTCACGATATTGTCACCCTTCTTCTCGGCTATCTTGGACAGCAGAACCTCCAAGGAACGGTCGGGAATTGGAGCCACACGCTGACCGTTCGTCTTATAGATATCGCAGTCATACGGAACAATAGCTTGGATCTTCGCTTTCGGGTCTCCCACTTCCCAACCCGGAGGAGGGTCTATTTCGATTCCGTGACCGGCGTAGTAGATCAGGATGGCATCGTCTCGGTCTATGCGAGGATCCTCTCGAAGGTTCCGAAGTGTTTTTACGATGGCGTCGCGCGTGGCGTCCTCGTTTATAAGAAGAACAATTTGGTTGTGTGGCACTCCGAGGACGTTCTCCAAGTACGATTGGAATCCATACGCGTCAGGAACCGCGCCACGTAGATTTGGAAACTGGCCCGCAGGGTTCGACGCTTGGTATGAGTTTATGCCAATGAGCACGGCATGCAGCCCTATTTTCCCGCTGAATATGCACAAATCCCATGAGCGCGAGTCAGAATGACAGAAAAAAGTGACAGCAGAACGTACCGGGGCATAGATTGTGAAGGGGGCGGAGCGTTCGCGAAGAAATTGGAATTGGATCTAAGTATGTATATGAGTCAGAGTTGGTATTCACGTATTCGCAGAGCAAATGTAATTCAAGCTCTGAAAGAGATACGCACCTTTTCCAAAGCTGATTGAGAATGTCTCGGTGGTCGATAACAGATGGGGCGTAGTAGGTCATTGAGGGAGTTCAATCGGGAGAAGTGTCTTGTTTTATAAAGAGTCATAAAGTTGGCCTTGTTTTGGAGGTGTGCAAAGAACTCCCCAGATCAGCCTCCGGCCGGAGACGAGGTTGACTCATACTATAACCCGCAAGAGGCCGAAAAATTTACGACGTTTCGTGCGAGAGTCGGGATACTGGAGTGGCTGTTCGCCGAAAGGATGCGCCGGGCATGCTGAGTCCTGACTTCTCGGAGAAGCGTCTGGGTTGAACGTTCTGAGAGCTGCTCAAGAACATTTCCCAAGCCGTGAGAAAGGTAAAGTATGATTTCAATATGCAGCTCCCGTGATTCAGTCTGGATAAATGACTACTTGGACATGTCCAGCGTACTTATCCACCTAGGTCCATGCATAAACGTGACGGGGCCGCGACGCAATCAGAAATCAGAACGCAAATGAGTTTATGTGGTCGATGAAATAGAGAGATGTGATGGCACAGTCGAAAAGCTGGAAGACATAGCCGACGTGATTGGCCTGTCAAGGGAAGCGAGGTTCGATAGGCCAGACTGAACCCAGTCACAGAGCGATGACTGCATGGGGTGTGCAGCGTCGGCGCACTATCCCAGCACTTGACCTAAGAAGAACCCGTTAGGAGAAATATCTTCAGTATCGAGTCCAGGGGAGTGGAGTTACTTACAATACATCGGATCTGCCAATTCTTCCCTGAGTCACGTCTCCAAATCCTGAACCAATCGAGCGCATGTATGCAGATATTTCGCTCAGCGTAAGCTCTCGAGAAGAATATCTCAAGGAAACCAGTCCTTCGCAAACAGCGGCGCGTCGAAACGCGTCGAACGAGGCGGAAGATGAAAGAGAGAAGGGAGGAAAGCCATCGTTCATTTGAATGGTAGGCATCATGGTTGAAAAAACCAGAAGCATATATTTATGTTTCGCAAGTCGCCGAAACTCCGCCAAGTTGGAGTCCCGCCGTCACCCATACACGATGGCCCGAATTCGGTGCGCATAAGACCAAGTTTCCAAAGCATAGAGAACGTGCAATTGTAAAGCTAGCATCATATGAAACAACAATGAAAAAAAAGTCCAGATCTACATAGTCTGGTAATCGGTATGTATATACAGAAGGGCCACGAAGGCCATCTACGTAGCAAGAAAATTGAATGCAATGTGCAAGGGCAGTTGGAAGAGTAAATTGAGGATGATAGCCACCAAGGCAAGGGCTAATAGTAAGAGTGGTAAATGGGCTGCGCAGAAGACAGCGAGCTGGTGTTATGGGTATGAATCGTATCATACATGGGAGACGGAAGTAAGGAATAGGTAGCTAACTAATGCAGAGGACAAGAAATAAAAGCGAGGTGAGAGGTAAGTCAGAGTCAGCGATAACGGAAACAAGAGAACCTAAACAGAAAAATGTAAAGCAGAACATGGGCCCTTAAAAGCGCCGGCAATCATAAGCCCGACACGTTTACGCTCAATGCTTATAGACAGCCTAAAAACAAAGAACAATGCAGTCAGCAGCGGAATCACACAGAATATCGCCAGAGAAACACTGCCCACCTTAATCTGCTCCCTAAACTCCTTCGCAATCTTCGCCCTCTGAATCTTCTGCGCGGCCGTAACAAGCCCACTCTCCGGCGTCCACTCATCCGGCGTCAGCACAACAGACTGCAGCAGCTCCTGCGGCTTAAACCCATTCTTCTTCCCCACCGCATTGCACTCCTTCAGGATGAGGCTCTGCACCGCAGGGTCCTTGCAGAGCTCGGCAAGCGTGCGCGTGGCGTCGAGCCCCTTCGATTCGAGCGCCTGCCGCAGGTGCGCCTCGTGTGGGATGATGATGGCCATGGGCTGCGTCGCATCTTGCGATGCGTGCACGCAGATATTGCCGACGAGGTTGCAGGCTTTGAATATCGATTCAAGGCGCTCGAGGGCGATGTACTGAGAAAAAAGACAATGAGGATGATGAGATCAAGGATGACGGAATGAAATCATACCTCTCCGGAAGCCAGTTTGATAAGGTTCTTCACCCTAAAATAAAATTGGACGTCAGACCACACTATCAGAACACCGCTCCAATCGACACATACCGATCAATAAGGGAAATCGTGCCGTCGCTATTCCACTGCCCAACGTCGCCGGTCCTCAACCATCCATCCTTCGTAAAGATATTCTCGTCCTCATTCAAATCCGGGCGCTTATAGTAGCCCTTGACCACCGAAGGACCGCGAATGCACACCTCTCCCTGCTGAGGATCGTTCGTCGACAGATACCCAGCCTCAACGATATCCCGCAGCTTGACCTCAATCGAGGGCACGGGTAATCCCACCGAACCGTATCGCATGAGCTCAGGCGGCAGAATCGCACACATACCGCACGACTCCGTCATGCCGTAACCTACAATGTGTACTTTGTATCAGTCACGTCCTGGGCGCCGAAAGTAAACATATTTAGCGTACCCTGCAGCACAGTCACCAGCGCCGTGGTCAAGAACTCCTGCGTCTCGCGACTAATCGCCGCACCACCGCTCAGCGCGATACGTAACCGTCCGCCGGTCGCAGCGCGCACACCCGAGAGGACAACTGAGTCCGCGAGTTGAGAAAAGACGGGAAGATTCTTCTTTTTCGCCGCCATGGCGCCATTGAAGATGTTCTTCTTGATGGTACCACCTGAGTGCACCTTGGCAAGGATGCCCTTGCGGATGGTTTCCCAGACGGCAGGAACGCCGACCATAATCGAGGGACGGAAAGCCGCGATGTCGCCCTTGCAGTTCCGCACAGACGCGTCGGTGAGTGTCTTCACGCGTCCATAACCAGAGGGCATGCCGACGAAGACCATGCACATCTCCACGATATATTCTAGAACGTGCGCCAGTGGTAGGTAGGCAAGGTAACTGTCTTCGTATGTCAGATGGTGACCAAGGAGGGTGTATACGGATCCGACGGAGGCAATCAGATTGGCGTGGCTGATGCACACACCCTTAGGTGCCCCAGTGCTTCCACTGGTGTACATGATGAGGGCGAGTGTCTCTGGTTTAGGACGACGCTCCTCGAGGGAATCGACGGAAATGGCCTTGCCCATTTCGCGCAGCTTATCCAGGCTGAAGACCTGAATCGTTTCCCGCACGGAGTGAAGGTCGTCGACGATATCCTTACTCGGTTCACCGTCGAAGACGACATACTTGATTGAAGGCGTCTTTGCAAGCACGCGGTGAAGGGTAGGAAGGAGTTCGGCGTTGGTGAACAACCCAACACAATTGGGCTCATTCAGAGAGTGTGTCAGACCCTCTTCGCCGAGGGTATCGTAGGCCGTAGCAATAGTGGTCGAAATAGATGCGCATGCATGGGCAATGAGCTGCCAATTTGGACTTGTCGCGTGCCGTAAGCGAACGGCTGCGGGATAGAAGAAAATAATAGACACACCTCGTCTGCGCATACACGTTGAACACGTCGTCCGTGGTCACACCAAGGCTGACGAGCGCCCTCGCAATCTCCGACACAGCTTCCTTGAGGCCAATGAAGCTGAGGTACTTGTAGTCGCTGAGCTCGAAGAACTTCCACTTCTTTTTCTCCGTAATTTCCTGGCCGTCGACGACCTTCTTGACCTCTTTCTCCTCCTCGATGACGCGAACCACGTCTCGCCAGCCCAAGGCATTCCTGGTCCCGTGCGTGCGAGCGGCGTACTGCACGATGTCGTAGACGGTGTCGATGCCTTCGAAGGGTTGGGTGACCAAGCCGTCCTTGGAGAGGAAACAACGGCGCGTTGGGCCCTCCCCAGGACGCACAGACGGCTGGACTTCGACGGATCCTAGGCCATAGTATCCAGGCTTGTTGGTGGTGATTTTGGACATGGTGGTGGTACGAGTTCAGGAGACAAGACACGATTAAGACTGCCCGCTTTGGAGCTTGGCTCACCCCACGTCACGTTCCGTCCCTACCCCAATTTCCGGGGGCCGGCACTTACCGTACGAGCCCTGCTTGCCCGCAGCCAAGTCAGTCATCGATATTATATTTGCCGAGCACTTGTGTCATCGTAAGCCGCCCCAATTCTGACTCGGGCTCTGATTTGGGAAGCATTGATTCGGACTATAGAACGAGGATGGCTCATACTCGTTTCAATCGATGTAATACACTCTACAGGAGTGATCCAGAATGGACTCTTCAATGGAAAAGTTCACGTCAGTTGACCTGCCCCACATAAACACAAGTACTGCATACCGGAACCAAAAGACCATTCATCTTGGCGGTCTTCATGATCGAGTTCTCTTAGCAGGTACGCACAAATCTCTAAACGTTCCATTAACGAATCGTTATTCAATGGACCATCTTCGTTCAATGTTCGAAGAGTCTGATCAACATCATCGAGAACGATGTTGCGGGAAGAGGCGACGGTGGGGCCGCCGATCACCGCCGCGGACGGCACGTGAGGACGTCAATTAGCGCCCGCTCGGTGCCGAAAAACGGCGTTGCGGGAACTGGCGCTTATACATTGGCCAGACCAACGGGGACGTTCTCGATATTGAAAAGGCTAAGGAACAGCAAGCAGGCAGGCTAGGTGGTGACACTTTCCGTGAACGCGCATTGCAGCCCGCAGACATCCCAAAGTGGGTCGCACATGCCTGCCCATGTGTATGCGCCAAGGGTGCCCACCCATACATTCATAGCCTCCGCACCTAACTAAAAGGCATTCTCAACCGCCATTCGCCTACATCCCCGCCAAATGTCACTCTGCTCCGAATCAAATTTTTGCCCGTCCAGGGTTGCCGGCGATGCATGGCGTCGTGGATTAGTACCCCTCGCTTCCTCGATCGGAGTCGTATGTCAAGATATACGGAGATCCCGACGCACTGCCCAGCAGCACTCATACTGATGGACGCTTGCAGACGCACCCGCGGAGTGCGTAACAAGGTGACGGTGGAGGGGGGCAGGCAGCGGGTGACGAACGTGATGTGGGGTGGGCTCGAGAACGTGTTGAAGTGCTATTAATTTTGACGCCTACATTGCGCAAGCTCCGTTGAGAGTCTCAAATATTTAATAAAATAATCCATAAAATTTAGAGAAAATTTGACGTTTATTACTGAGTAGTAGGCATTTGTCAGAAGCTTCGGTAGCTGTAGAGATGAACGACGCAGGGGAAAAATACGGAGAACTTGCACTTCTGTACTAATAATAGTATGTGAAGCCTCGGAGGGTGTGTTGCGGTGGTGGGCGTGAGTGGTGGGCATAACGGATGGCGAGCCATGCGCGCGGGCGCTTAAACGCGGCGGACTGAAGCCAGCCAGCCAGCCAGTCCGCCGGCTTTTCCTAATATTCTGTGACTATGTACATAGCTGCCACCGTTGCATTGTAGCCTCATGAGTATGCACGCATAAATACACCAGAGACATTCTCGAACGCCAACCGGAGGAGTAACTTGAGAAAAAATACACGATATGTACAGATGTTTCAACTTCACTGACGCTGGTGGCCGATGTTGGTTAGTTCGAAGAACAGTTCATCTGCCCTACCTTAACGACGGACAAAAGAGATAGTACAAAAACCGACAATTTTTATGGTATTACTTATAAAAAGAAAAAAATAACAAGTAGCGACAGAAAAGCGGTGTATGTGCCCATAACATCGAAAGAATTGATAACTAAATTGTCGAGTTAGTATCTTCAAAAAAAATATCCTCCTACATCGTCCCTTTCCTCAGGAAAGAAACGAAGGTATATCATATCTCGAACATCCTCACTCACTCACTCACTGAACCAACGCCCTCCCCACCCACACCCCACCAACCGCGACAGCCACACACGCACCCACAAGAGCCTCAAAGCTCAACACCGCCCTTCTCCTCGCCGCACTAACCACACTCCCCGAACTCGTGCTCCCCAACCCCGCCGCCTCGCGGTCCACACCGGAATGCCCATTCGACGTCGCCACCGCGGCAGGGTCGTACGTGACCGTATTATGTGCCTTGGTGTGCGCCGACGTCGCAAACGTCTGCGTCGCCTGCCCGAGCGAGAGGTTGGGCTCGCTGGTGTCCATGAAGACGAGCGCGAAGCCGGGCGCGGGTACGGGAATGACGCATGCGTTGACGGCGGTGGAGGTATCGCAGGTGATGGTCGTCACGTTCAAGTCGCCTTTGAATCGGCCGTCGACTTCGAATTGGCCGCCGAGGGTCTGTAGATTGTCTGTCAGTTTGTTTCCTTCAAAACAGACACGAAATAAGAAGCGCACTTGACCAGCCCATGTAATGTTATTCTTCGAAGAAACGGACAGTGCAGAGAGGTACCTAACACACCGCCAATGAATTATCCGCTCAACAAGCACCACAAAGAAATCGCACTCACTTGACTTTAACAGTCCCCGGCACACCCTGTGGCATCGTAAGCGTCACCTTCAAATCGTTCGCCCCTGTCTTGTCGTCAATATAGTTGAACAACGCGACTTTACTCAGTGTATCGCCATCGTAAAACGCGTAGGAAGGGGTGTACACGGAGCCCGAGTTACCCCAGAGGTCAATCACGCGGGTGTTGTTGCCAGTGCCGAAGGCTTCAGCGAGGACGATGGCGGAGTAATAGATGGCGCCGGCCGTCCATTCGTTGAATGCAGACTGGTTCGTGGGGGGCGCAGTGAACGGCTATATGACAAGAAAGGAGGTTCAAAACGCTGATTTTAGCGGCGAAACAAAGTCGAGATGATAGGAACACCTACGTTGTAGAACACATTCTGTCCACCAACATGCATCATCGCATGAGTAAAGTTGTTGTATGCCATCTGCAGTCCATAATCCATAGCCCACAGCGCAGCGCCATAACTGTCGCTGATGCCCTTGAAACCACCACATGATCCAGTGTTGGTCTCGAACATCATGAAGGGCTTGCCAGCTGCCGTAGCAAGGTTCGCCGAGTTAGTGTACGGCTGCACGAGACTGACGACTTCCGTGTGCGAGAGGTAGTTAGGGAACACGGCTTGCGGATCCACAATCGTATCGCCGTTGTTGAATTGAGCAGCACAGTTATCTCGCGGGTAGCTATCGTTTTATTAGTTCTCAGAAATTTGACAAAACAAAGATGGGCATGGGAAACGTACTGTTCGACGGTAAACGCATACATCCTATCCTTATACTTGTCGATGAACCCAGTGTTCCACACGTCTTCGGGGGCCCACTGTCCAGAAACACTAGGCGCAAGGAGCTGGTGCTTGTTCGTGATACGTGGGTTCGCGTCGATGGCCGCAATCAGCTGCCCAACCTCGTCGGAATATTGCTGTGGGCTGTACGTTACACGGCGACCGAACCTAGACGATTTCTTATTAGAAAGGATGGTAAGCAGAAAGGCACAAGGGACTTACTTTTGGTAGAAATCGGGTTCGTTAGCTGCCTGCAGTCCAAGGAGGTTATCGCCGAGGATTGTTTGACCTTCTTCCGCAATTTGCAGGCGCCAGTTTACGGAGTCATTGAAAGGAATACCCATGAACCATTTGACGTTGAGGAGAGCTGAGATGTTGGCGGCCATGTAGAACATGTCGATCGTGTATAGCACCGCAGGAGTTTTAGTCTAGAGAAAGGCATAAATTTGTTTAATCTAGACGAAACAAAGATTGGGTGCAAGGACCATATTCTGAGTCGGAATATGGTCTAAATATGCTAGAAATAAACGTTATATTTGGACCATATTCACCGAAATAATAGACAAAGAATATGGCAGTGAATACGATAAGAATGCCCTGATTTGTCCATATTCCTAAGTGTATTCACTAACATATTTTGTCTTTTATTTGGTGAATGTGGTCAAAGTATACCGCCTATTGTTAGCCTCTTTGGACCATATTCCAGGCGGAACATGCGCACTCAGTGTAAGAGAAAAAATGTGCATACCGTTTGTGTAGATCCTGAATCGGCCTTGGCAAATGTATGCCCGTTGGCGATGGAATCAGTAGGTACCAGCGCGGCGAATTCTTGGGTGTTACCGCCTAGACGAATGACAACACCTCCAGAGCGTTCTTGGATGTTGGCCAAGAGATTCAGGAATGAGGGTTGGAGAAAAGAGCTATAGAACATTGTCAGACGCATATACCCATCATCACCTGCACACAACAACGCACGAATTCTTGCCCACTGGAAACCCCAAATCGTCAGATTAACGCAAAACAACCAAAACTAAAGGTTACGCACACACTTGCGAGATGACCGACATCTCAATAGAGAATCCCCAAAAGCCAACTCCATTGTGAGGTATCGAAAGGCCCGTCACCGTTGCCGCCGAGCGCTGAAGAGACATGGAGTAATTGTTGGAGCCCGGGTTGGGGTTGGGTGGTGCTGGTGGGGTGAGTTCGGTCTTGTCATAGGCGGCCAGCGTCGTCTGCACGGGGGCGGCGGAACCTGACACTGTCCCTGTGGCTGCCGCAGTCGTTGTCGTCTGGAACAAGGGGATCTGGCCGTAAATCGTCATCGAGTCCGTCTGGGCAATGGTGACGGCGACGCTGCTGAGCAGCGCCAGCGAGTGAAGGAGAACCATGCGTGAATCGTCCACTAAGGTGTATCTAGTGTAAGGAGAGATTAAGGATCGTGAAGGGTATAAGACAAGGCGTTGTTGGGCTGGGTAATGGGGGAAGAGATGCAAATTTGATTGGTTACATGTTTTGGCCGTGTTGTTCAACGCTGTTCAGTTTGCCAAGAGCGCCAAGCTCGTATGTTTTGCCGAAATTATTGTCCTTTTTAGCAATTTGTCCCTCCAAAACACCGTTTCTTTGAGAGGAAAGTCGATAGAAATTCATAGTAAATGGCTCCGCGGATATGTGAGTGGTGTTTGGCCTGAGGAAAGCAACTAGAATTTTTTATTGAGTTGAATGGGTGATCGGGGAGTATAGACCGCTTCAGTCGGTGATAATGAAGTCCTTCACATCGTTGGATGGTTCAAAAGTAGAGTCGCAAAGGTCCAGTACGACGTTAGCAAAGTCGATGGTCGGTGGTCGAGAAGAAGAGGTGGTTTGGATAATTATAAATAGACGCTCGATGAATATTTTGAGCAGCGACTGCGGAGTGTAATCCACGGACCCTGGGAACGACTGTACTTGTACACTGTTCTTGAGAGTTCGAGAGAAAGTAGCGTGACCATTTAGGTACATAGTGAATACTACCATCTGTCTAGCGTATTAGAAGGCAAGAAGAAGAAAAACCATTCTATGTCTAGAGTTTAGCAATGGGTCGTTTTTTGTTGGTTCTTGGCATCTTCTGTCCTTTTGCATGGGCGGCATACTGGTTGGAAAGACCTAGAAAATTATCTGTGTTAGAGCGTCGCAGGAAGCCATCCATTTAGAGGTTCGAAAGCAAGCCCAAAAACTTACAATAAATGCAGATTATTCATGTAAATTAATCGTAGGTCTTACGGTTATCTCAATTTAGAATGTCGATGTCATAACTTAACGGCGGGCGAGACTCGAGAGGATCGCGGGAAGGAAATGGAGGGGGGATGGACAAAACAAGGTGAAAAAACTGGAAATGTGATTGAATTAACCAGACCGCTAATATCGTACATGGTAGCTACTCAGTGCTATATATACTGTGTAATACGGATAGGGGACTGGAGCGACTCGAAACAGCACGTAACGAACGGGACTAGGGGGGGAACAGCGTGGCAGGCCGCATGAGCGTCTAAAGGCGGCCGTCATAACAGACGAGAAAATTATTCCGGAGGCACCGCAGACGCCTCATCAAGCAACCCAACCACCACCTTCGAGCGCGCCCTCAGCCTCACACCAAACGCCTCCGGCAAACTAACAAAACCACCACATAAGCAACCCACACCCATAAAAAAACAAGAAATAGACATACACAACAGTGCCCGAAGTATAGACACATTCCGGCATCACCTCCCTCCCCTGCGCATCCAGACCAGGCAGGATATCACACGTCGCCAACATCGTAGCAATGATCGCGAACAACGACCCCTCCGCGAAGTGCATCCCAGGGCAGATGCGGCGCCCGAATCCGAATGCCAATTCCTGTGTCTTTGATACGTCCTCATCGGTGGCGAAACGGTCTGGGTTGAATTGAGCGGGATTTGGGTAGACTTCGGGGTCGTGTAGCATGTGCCTGCATGGTGTGGATAAGAATGTGTTCTTCAAATTGAAATTGAAATGGAGGTGCATACCAGATGTTCGGAAGGACGAGGGTGCCTTTCGGGATATAATACCCTTCATATACGTCGTCTTCACTGACAGCATGCGGAAGACCTGCAAAAAAACAGATCAGAGAATTCACTATATCGTATTCAAAGACATACTCAAAGGCGCAGGCGGCCCCCACCTCAAAGTCTCCGCCATGATCCTGCGTACATATGGCATATTCGCTCTATCACTGATAAGGGGAAGACGTTCTTTGCCCACAACAGCATCGAGCTCGGCCTGAGCTTTCTTCTGTATTTCCGGGTGGAGAATCATAGCCATCACGAAGCTCAGAGCTGTTGATACGTTCTACGGAAGCAAGTATGAATCGCGTGGAATCGTAAGCAAGAGAAGATGAAGTACATAAGAAAGATACGCACAGTGTCGAGACCCCCGCCCAACATCGACACAGCACCCCAAATGACATTGTGTTGCACTTCTTTCAATTCCTCCTCCTCAGTGTTTTGGATGATCGTTCCGCATAAGTTCGGCATGAGAGTTTTTCCATTGTCCTGGAGTTGTTAATTAGATTCAAATTTTTATGGTGGACTCAGACGAGAAGAATGAAAAAGATATACTCACGAGATTCGATTTGCACCAATGATACGGCGCGTTCGCGACTTCATGCAGCAGCGTCCTCATCTCCGCCGCCTCCTTTAAAAAGTCAGCACCTGGCATCCATGAGGGAAGGTATTGCACTGGAAATAATCACGAAATCCAATTCTGAGTTAAGAATCAATTTTAAGAGAGAGAAGAAAAAACGTACGAGCAGGAATCATATCTACAAGGTATCTCCCGGGCGCGGACGTCCTGCTGAAGCACTCGATTCCCTTACGGCCTAGCTGTAAGATATAGTCGTCTGGGGATGTGACATAGTAGCCATAGGTGGCACGGAGGATGATAACGCCTATGCGACTGTCATACCAAAATTTTTTAAACCCATTGAGCAATCCAGTCATCCAAACGACGAGTTGAAAGGTGAGAACGTACAAATGGAGCTCCTTCCTTAGCGTATCCGGGTCCTCCAAAACATTCTTCACTAGAGTAGCTGCCTCCTTTTCTTGGAGGGCATGGTACTTGGGTACCATGCTCGGTGTGAAATTCTGAATGACGATACGTCGCTGCTTACGCCATGTGTCGCCGTAGGGAAGAAATCCAAGGCTCTTCGAAAATCCAATGCTTTCGTTCGTTCGTTCGTTTGTGATGTAAGGTGGGGCGGGGATGAGATCAATATCCATATCTCTCCAAGGATAAAAATAAGCATCGACTCACAGGTCTCCGGCCATGATCTTTCGCGTCCAATGGTTATTTTGAGCAACATAAATTACACATTGACTGAATTTATAATGACGCCACTACTCACGGCATGAGGACGATCCGAGTATATACTCGACCGTTTATCGAGCAGATCCTTCGCGATCTTCAGGGAGTTGATGACGACGATGGACTTGCCCAGGACATCGAGCTGGAATATGCCACCTGACGATTCGTTGAATTCGTTAAAGCCCAGCCTACTTGGAATTCACGTACCGTATGTCTTGTCCCATTCAGAGAACACCAGCCACGGACGTCGTGTGGGCATATAGAGCGCACTCCCGATGAAAGGAAGACGCGGTGGACCAGGAAGTAGCCTTCGCTTTGCTCGCTGGGCGTGAATGAACCATAGACCGATAGCGAGGACCAAAGATACTGCGGTGTACGTCGAGTTCATGGTGATGGTAGTGAGGAAGAACTAAAGCGAGTTACATGGGAGTTATGGCACACCAGATGTAACTTTCTTGTGACGTTCAAAATAAATTGCCAAGCATGCGCTCACCATTGGAGGACGTTCCGGTATTCGAAATTCCGTGCATCTGTCTGTCTGGATCGGACTCCGGACAGACATCACATAATCAGTCACATGATCAAGTACGCGCGTCGGCGAGCGCGGCCATCAGAAAAATCGGGGATTTCAGGTATGACCTTGTAATGCCCCGTCGTTGGTATAATGTCCATCTGGCGGTATAACTCTGCATAATATGATAGCTAGTCTTGTATGAACATTATAGCTACACCCTCGAGAATATATTTGCTGCCATATGCCCACCATTTTGATGGCAACATATCATCTGTTATCATGATGATGATATAGCGCCAATCACCATAATCCTGCTTACTCTCCATCAAACCGCATCATAGGTATAGATTCTGATATTGAAATATATTACAGGCGCAATATTACAGCTCACAGCATACGAGGTATCATATTGTAGTGCTCTGACCATGCCATATTGATATGGCAATGAGGCATAACATCAGGCAAGCCAGATCTAAGACGGTCATCTTACAACTCTCAGACATGCATTGATAACTCACCATCAGCTTGGTATAAAGCTTATAAGTCATCACAACGAAGGGAGGTATTCCAGGCAGATTGAATAAAATATAGAATAATGATAACAGATAACAATTATACTAGTAGTCGTCATCCTGCGTTAAAAGCAGCTCCCGCGATTCATCCGAATCACCCATTGATGCGACATGCTCTGGGAAGACCTGGCTAAAGAAAGCGTAAGCGAACAACTGCGTCAATATGCAGCAATCGACGTACTCATTCCACCATTCAAGCAACTCCTTCACTCGCCGTGTGGAGTTGGCGCTGCGCTCCTCCTCGAAATAGTCAACAAGAAAGTTGTAGAAGCCAATGAAGCTGAAGTTGTTGTATGTTTCAGTCCATGAAACGGCATTGGTGAGGTTGAAAACCATCTTGAATGCTCAATGATGAATGTATGTCCATAAGATACAATGAGAAATTACGCACCAGGACCGCAGCATATGCAATCGAACGACCCGTAACCTTCCCATCCATGTTGAGGAGAGAAGCGACACAAGACTTGGTGGCGCGCGCTGATTTCTGTTTCTTCCGGGCTGGGCCGAGCTCTTCCCCTTCGTCTTCATCATCAATGCCTTCAGCCGAAGATGGAGATGTGAATATAGAGCAATAGACCTACATAAAACATTAGTTGCGTGGGGAAATAATAAAAGAGGAACTTTCCTGCACAAGTAATTTTCCTCGAAGGAGGTTGCGCTCGATGCGGTTGACATCAAAATCGCCCTTGGGATACAAACAACGGAGATAGTAGTTGGAATTGATGATGAAACCCTCCTTGCTACCTTGAATATTTGCACGAACTCTGTAATCTTGGTGAGAGCCAATTCACGAAAAGAACAAAAGCTTACTCAAGGTCGTCCCAGTTGAACATGATGGGCGTCAGTAGTCTTCCACACACATCATGCTGCAGGCCACGATTATCGCGCGATGCTCGTTCGAGGAACTGGACTGGCTTGTATTCCTTGTTAATCCAAGCCGCAATGTCTTCTTTCACTCGTTTGATGTCGTCGCTGCGCGCGCTGTTGGCGCCGGCCTCGAGCTTGAAGAATGACTGAATGAGTGTTGGTCAAATGATAGAGATGATGGCTTACATCTGCTAAGAAGTCGTTAATTTCTGGTAGACTCTTGGACAAAGCAACGGTCTTGACCTGCGGGACTAATTGAAGAAAGATCGGGTAGCTTCGGAAAGTACGTTGCTGGCTGAAAATAGAAGAAAAGTCAGTTGTAGAATGCGGTTGCATGAAGGTTAGGCTTACATGCGCGCTTTCTGTGGATCTGCATTGGTGTTCGCAATGCCGTGGATCTTACGACGCTCGGCCTCATCTAGGATAGGCAAAAGGTTGTCAAATAGCGTCACAAGCTTACGAATTCCCCGCCCCAATGTTTTTGTTGTCCTGCCACGAGATGTGAGTAGAACGAAGCTTCAATTAAGGGAGGGGGGGAACACTGACGTGGGTCGTTTCGGCTGAGGTTGCGTAGCTTGGGCGAGCTTATCAGACAAGTGGTTCAGCTGCCGTTTATAGGTTGCAATGAGTTCGGCAGTCTCTTCAGGGTTTGTCAAGTTGATAGTTGGAGAAGATGACCGAAGGCTAGGTGAACTGCGAGGAAGTGATGAGGACGACATGACTTGAATCTCTGTCGAAGCAAGAAAGGAGGGGTTAGCTTGCAAAAAAGTGAAGTCTGCGATAAACACCTTTAAAATGCTTGTAAAAATCCCGGCAGTCTCGCCGCAGAATATAGCGGGTACCTGGAATGAACTCCTGCGGAAATAGGATCAAAAAAAAAAAAAAAGACAAGATCCACGCATGCCATGCAGACTACTCACCTATCTCGTCAGTTCTGGCTCGCAAATGCCTGTTTTCTTCCCAGCAATATCTTGACTCTGACTTTCTGTAGACGTTCACAGTGTTGTTCTCTAAGAAGTCGGTGAACGTTTAGAGGTCAATCATGCGGATGAACTTCGCGGATGTAGCGACTTGACAAACCGGCGGATTTGGACCATCTTGGCTCAGCATCCGCGATGGCGGCGAGGGCGGCAATTGGATGTGCCGACTCAAGGGCATGGGCAAAGGGTTCTGGGCTCCGAATGAGCACAATTTGCAAGACAAATAGAGTGCTTACAGGAAACGTTGAAGTAGCCCATCGGCGAGTTTTAGCCTAGATAATGAAGGTTTCAGCATTATATTATTCAATAAATCAGGACTACTACTCATGGCGTTCAGTTCCAGGTGCGAAACTTGAATGCCCGAGCAAGCCAGTGTAGATAAGTTGTCATATGGATGGATGACTTGCCTGCAGCATATGACATTTAAAAATGATCAGGATGTGGCTGATTTAAGGAATAAGATAAAAAACTTTATAGATTTGAGGTGTGAAGAGTACCAACAACGAGCCTGGAGGTGGGGGGTGGAAGAGAGAAGTTGATGTTTGTTGATGTCCAGGTTGCGATGATTGTTGAACATGTCACGTGCAAGACACGTCGAAAATAGGGGGTTATGCACCATTGCAGAGTTTGAGCTCTACAGCTATACAATGTATAATCTTGCACCTGGAACACATAGAGTAGATTATTTTTTATCTTTATGGCTCTTTAGAATTTCTTAGATTAACAGCCCACAGCAGTAAACGTTGTGTCCAGGTTCTCCAATGTTCAGTCGGAGTTCAAAAATCTTGATCTGCAAATGCCGTGCAGTTTCAAATCTGACGCGCTAAGTCCCTAGAACTCGAGCTATTCTATGCGAATTGGACGCTCTCTGCAGCGTCCCAGCATGCTCGCTTGGCCAACATTCATCACTTTCCTTCTTATTATATGTCTCTTAATGGCGCAGAATTTTACTTGTGTCGATGGCTGCCCAAAATCATTTCCAAAATCTTCTTCTTTGGCAAAGCACAGGCGAACTTGTACACATTATCAAGCATCTCAAGCAAAGCGTGAACAGTCTCATCAAATTCAAGCAGCTACTACAATTTCTCCTGTTCGCCCACCTCGTCAGCAAAGGTTAATGGTGTGCAATATGTTCTAAATGCTACGAGCTTTATCTGATATACTTTTTTGTGATGATTGTTAGGCCTTGTTTCAACCTTCTCTCCCAGTGTCTCAAGCGCCCCCAACACCTGAGGATTCGGCCATGGACTGGGAAGCTATCCCCAATCGAAGCCCTTCTCCGCTTGCATCAGAAATATTGCCGGAGGTGGTCCGCCAACCAAGCCCAGCAATTGCAGCACCTGCTTTAACCACTGCAGGGCGGCCTCGCCGTAATTATCGCCTCCCTGCACGGTTTGTCGATGTGCCACCCGAACCTCTCGCTCCTGCACCCATTCAGCCGCCAGCACCTTTACGACGAGTCCTCCTTATTGTGCGTGATCGTCTGGTCACAGCCGCCAATTCATTTGGTATCTGGAGGGATTACCCTCGACGACCAACTGTTGATCCCAGCAGCACCCTCACTCTCGAAGAACTATCCAACTCTTACCGTAGCACGGCCACTGACCGCATACAACCGACCTCTGCTGTTACCACCCCTGACCGTCCATTCTATTGGCCCTTTTCCAATCCCACCATCTATCGCACCATGTCTTGGTTGAACAACGGTGGCACTGCAAAATCGGAAGGCGAACTCACATCCTTCGTCCAGAATGTCATTCATGCACCGGACTTTTCCCAAGAACATCTGGTTGGCTTTGATGCCCATCGCGAGAATGTGCGCTTTGATAAAGCCGTGACTGAGTCGAACCTCAAAAGCCAGTTCGTAGAATCACCAGTTGATATCCTCATCCCATCAGGAAGTGCATCCGTAGAGCCAAAGCTATTCACTGTTCCTGGACTGCTGCGTCGTAGTCTGACTGCCACAATCGCAGATGCATTCAATGACCCACTTGCACATCTTCTACATTTCTCACCATTCAAGCTTTATCGCCGCAATCCTACCACGCAAAAGGAAGAACGAGTGCATGGCGAGCTCTATACATCTGATGCATTTCTGGCCGAGCACGAAAAAGTCCAAAAATACGGAAAATTGCCGGCAGATGATCCTGATTGCAAACGAGAGAAAGTGGTCGCCGCTTTGATGTTTTCTTCTGATGCCACACATCTGACCGATTTTGGAAATGCCAAGGCATGGCCTATCTATCTCATGCTTGGAAATTTGTCGAAGTACACTCGATCTTTACCTAATTCAGGTGCAATGCACCATCTTGCATATATTCCATCGGTTAGTGACTTCTTCAATGTGATCTCTATTTTTATTTCTAATGAGGTCTCCAGCTCCCTGACAGTTTTCACGAGATGGCTTCTGCATTTCATGCAAGATGGCGCACACAAAAGGCAGAAATTCTCACCCATTGCCGGCGTGAATTAATGCATGCTGTCTGGAGGGAAATCCTTGATGATGAATTTATTCATGCCTACACATATGGGATGGTTATTAAATGCATTGACGGGATTGAGTGCCGCATATATCCTCGTATCTTCACATATTCTGCAGATTATCCGGAAAAGTGAGTTGTATCTTAATTATATATTTATTCGTTACTGTACTCATCTGGATTTCATCAGAGTCCTACTGGCCACTATCCGAGACAAGGGGCTCTGCCCATGCCCTCGATGTCTTGTTGCAAAGTCAAGTCTTGATGCTCTAGGCATGCGCCGTGATATTACTCTTCGTATCAACAACTTCCGCAAATATATGAGCGATATGGTTTTGGCTGCTCGAAGGTCGATATACACGCTTGGTCTCGGTGTTGGAAGCTCAGCTGTTGACAACCTATTGAAAGTATTTTCTGGAGTACCTACCATTGTACGTCTTTTTTGTGTTATTCAGAGCATAAATTGATGACAGGCAATATAGAACTCATTTCCAGACCGTCTTGGAGATGACTTCAACCCATCCCAAATGCTTGTTGTTGATCTCCTGCATGAGTTTGAAATCGGTGTTTGGAAAGGATTATTTACACATCTGATCCGCATACTCCATGCAGCACCCCGACGCGATGGTATAGACGATCTTATTGTGGAGCTAGATCAACGGTGATCAAAATTATATATTTGCATTGCACATACTCATTTCGTTTTCTAGATACCGGAAGATATCAACCTTTGGCCATGGCACTATAAGAAAATTTGCAGCAAATTCTTCGGAAATGAAAAAGCTTGCAGCGCGTGATTTTGAAGATCTTCTTCAAGTGAGTACGATGAGATGCTCTTTGTGATCTACAGTAGTACTTACTCTTCATTTAGTGCGCAATACCTTGTTTTGAGGGCCTGCTCGATGAACCCCATAATAGACGGTTGATGAAACTCCTCTATCGCACTGCTGAATGGCACGCTCTTGCGAAACTGCGTATGCACACAGACCCCACCATTGAGCTGCTTGAAGAGCTTACTGTAGTTTTTGGGAAACTCATGCGAGAGTTTCGGGATTTGACTTGTTCTGAATTTGCCACAATAGAACTTCCTCGAGAGGTTGCTGCTCGCGCCCGGCGACAGGCTGCCCAACAGGCTGCCATGTCATCAACATCAACCCCTCCTGATGAGTGCGCACCTGCCGTCCCAGCCCCAGCCAGTTCGAGCCGGAAAAACAAGGGACTCAATCTGTTTACTGTCAAATTCCACTTCTTAGGTGACTATGTGGCACATATACGCCGGTTTGGAACAACAGACTCGTATTCTACCCAATTAGTGCGTTTGTTTGTTTCAGTCTTGAAACCAAGTCTAAGATACTGATTATAATTAGGGAGAATTGGCCCATCGTCTCGTCAAGCGCCTCTACGGTCTGACAAATAAGAGAGATGCAATCAAGCAGATTGGCAAAAAATACACTCGGCAACAAGTATTTCGACAAGCCGAGAAGAAGGAGGAAGATGAAGCAAATCAACCAGAGCGCTTGAGCGAGCATCACATTATCTCGCACTCGAGAAATGCTCCAGTGGACATCTTTTCATTTGCACAGGATGGAGATCCTGCCAAAAAGGTATGTTCTGTTCTCGTGCATCTTTGTACTCATTAACATTGTATTATTTGTCCGATGTTCGTCAGGACTTTCTACCAAAGCTACAAGACCATCTCTTAGGGCGTATCTTGGGACGTGAATTTGACGGCGACACGGATGAAGGCTTCACGCACGAGGATCGCAATGCTGTGCGATTTCGGAACAGTACCATGTTTCGTCACCTCACTGCCAGAATCAACTACACAACTTATGATATTCGCCGCGACTACGACACGATTAATCCCCGCACTCATCCTTTTGTCATGGTGGCATCCCCAGAAATCAAGTCAGA
Organism: Pholiota conissans; assembly: GCA_015484465.1. Classification (NCBI taxonomy): domain Eukaryota; kingdom Fungi; phylum Basidiomycota; class Agaricomycetes; order Agaricales; family Strophariaceae; genus Pholiota; species Pholiota conissans. The sequence continues at coordinate 49,924 of MU155353.1, forward strand.
CCCATCTGCCCATCCTTTCTGGTATGCCCAGGTCCTCGGTGTGTTCCACGCTGATGTGCAGCATACTGGACCAAATTCAACAAATATGGCGTGGAAGTCAATGGACTTTCTTTGGGTTCGATGGTTGGGAATGGAACCTGGACGATCATTTGGTCGCAAAGAGGCAAAGTTACCGAAACTTGGGTTTGTTCCAGAGACAGATGATTACGCGTTTGGGTTCCTTGACCCGGGACTTGTCCTTCGTGGTTGTCATCTCATACCCGCATTCAATGATGGTCGTACATCCGACCTTTTATTAACGCAATCTCCCACCGAAGCACGGGCAGTTGGGGAAATTGATGACTGGGTCAACTATTACGTCGGAATGTGAGTATCTTTTGTTATATTAAACCTTTCAATCACTTACCGTATATTAATCCAGCTTTGTTGATCGTGATATGTATATGCGCTTTCTAGGCATGGGTATAGGACATCAAGAAAATACAGCAGCATCGTTTTTGCAAGTTGACACCCCTGACCCTGACAGCATCGTTACTGATGCACTTGGGACTGCACGGGAGATGACTCAAGGCGGCAATGAAGAAGAAGGGGAGGATGGCGAAGACGAGGAGAGTGGGTCAGAATCTGGTGATGTAGAGGGTGTTGATTCAGACGATGATTCAGATTCAGGCTTCAATGACTTGTAAATGAGTATATAGCTTGTAGTATGGCATATTGTAATTTATTCCTGTGCTATATCCTCACCAGAAGCACCCTCAAACCTCCCTTGTGACAATATTTCTCCAACCCGTGCCATGAAAGCTCGCTGACGTGCAATCTCCTCCAATCCTAAATGAACATCACCCCCAAATTCCATCAAACGCGCAATTTCCTCCTTTGCTTGACGAAGTTGGTACTCGGTTTCATGCAATTTGGCTTGAGTGTCCTTGAGTAGGGCGCCCATCCGCTCGAATTCACCTTTCCAGTAGGGCCGCAAGTTAACTCTACGAGGAGCTGGCGAGACAGCACCCAAATGAGAATGCCGACTGTGACTCGGAAGTTGGGACGGGGGTGTTTGAGGTATCTAGCATAGAATTTTGCTATCGGGCATAGTATTTAGAGGATGTGACGACATACATTATAGCAAGCCAGAAAATTTTTGCGACGGGCGGACATTTGGGATCTGCTGAGTACATCTACATCGAAGAAGGACCTATTCCTGGTCGGCGTGCGTGGCTGGAGCTGAGTTTTAGACCCAGCAATGAAGACATCGTCCTATAAAACCTGCGACTAAGAACAGACACAGAGAATCAGGTTTTAATTACATACTGTTGAGTATCCATCATCTTCTCCATTGACAGAACCTTCAACGATCTCGATTCCCTCTTCATCACCGCCGCCAGTGCTTGCGAAGGCGTCGTGTTCAAGAGAGGCGAAAGGCGCAGGTGGTGGGCCTTCGGGAACATGCTGCGTTGACACCTGTATAAGCCAGTTGCATATATGAAACATGGGCAATTCGCTAACATGGGTCATACATCCACACGGGAATATTGCCCAAGGGCTCTCCAGAGTGATTTATAAGCCTATGCCGGGGCGGCGGGGCTGATTTTTTGATGGCTGGGTGAGCGGGATGATGCTCTACCCTGCCGGGGGTGCCGGAAGTGGTGGCGGGGTTGTGCGCTCGCTGTGGAGGGCAGTGAGCGCAGGGCGGGGGTCGAGGACACTGCCAAACATATACAAACATTGCACCAAATGATGCTCGGGGCCTTGTTTTCGCTGTAGCTCGCGATGAGCGGGGATTTTTAGGGCGGAAAAAGCGGGGAATATTGGTAGAGATATATTAGGATTTTTTGGGACCATTTGCGGGGCGGCGGGAGGAGTCGGCGGGGTGGATGCAGCGGGCAGGCTTTGGATGACGTTCTAATAATAGGATTATCTTAATTTCTTGTTTTTCTTAGCACTTTTCTCAATTTTTATTGAACAGATGTATTGTACTATTACTTTTCGAAGTATTACAGTAGAAAAAATGAAGAAAAATGGTCAGGAATAGCTGGATGCGTGAACGAGCATCTGGATGACGCTCGGAGGCATTAACATATATGGCAGAACCTGCCATTTTAGGTACATGGGTTCAAGCTCACACCGTAGCTTATACTGACCACAACTCACGCAGCTAGTTGTATAAATGGTTACATGTATTAAATATACTTTATACTATGGTACATGCAGGGATGGTTAGCACGATGAGTGCGAGCAAGTACACGAAAGTCTCTTTCTTCCCTCCCACTGTGCTGCCTCACCCGTTCTCGCTCGTCCGTCGTCTGCTATCCACTCTCACCCATCCACCCAATATCCAGCGTCCGCGCTCATCCACACTCTGTCCACCCTCCTTGCTCTCCGCCCTACATCCGCCCTCCGTCTACCATCCGCCCTCCGCCCTCCCTCCGCCCTCCGTCCACCATCCAATCACTCACCCACCTCGGGTGGACAAGAGTACTTGCCCGCCTGTCGGATCCCCAGCAGACCCCCGTGCCTGGTCTTCTTGTCCTCGCTTCGCCACTGTGGATCATCAACCGCCATCCACCAATGGACTCACTCCGTTGCTGAACGAGCAAACGAAGGCCATGCGACAAGGGAGCGAGGATGGGCTAGGAGCGAGGGTATCTTCACCCTCGCTCCTAAATCGTCCTCGCTCCCTCGTCGCGCGGCCTTCGCTTTCTCTCGGAGACCCTCACCTGCCATCCATAGCCATCATCACCCATCCTCGTCGTCTATTCGCGTCAGCCATCGTCTGCGCTCGATCTCGCTCGCAATCGTCCACCACCGCCGTCCCTCAACATCGCTGTTCGTTAGTCCTTGCTCGTTCGTCTTCGGTTGTCCTGCGTCTCCTATACCTACCCACCCATCTTCGTCACCCGCTAGCATAGTTGTCGGAGTTCGTCGGCGGGGTGTCGTCGTCTATGGCATCGGCGGATGTCATGTTCCCCCCCGTCCTCGAAACCTCGTCTATCCTTCCCCGTTTTCCCCCGGAGACCATCGTCCGCCCTCCCCAGCCCTCGTCCGTGCTCGCCCATCCACCCTCGTCCAACCCATCCCCGTCGGTGCTCATCCGGTTGTCGTTTCTTGTTCGTCGTCGTGAGTTGCTTTCCTTCGTCATCTGTCCATTTTCGTACACGTCATCAAGGACGGATGCAGCCCACATCCCTCGTTGGAGGGGAGAGGCAAAGCGAGAGTGGCGTGTCGTGAAATAGGTGGGCCACATCCCTCGTTGGAGGGGAGGGAGGTAGTGTGTGAGGTGTGAGAGAGTGCCGGCCACATCCCTCGGTGGAGGGGAGTAGCTCGCGGCGAGAAGGAAAGATGGAGGGAGGGTCAGTGGTGGTTGAAAACAACCTCAACGACGGTTGATCGTTGTTGATGTTGCGTTTCGGCGACTTCCGGAGCGAGCTGATTGGCTGGGATCACCGGGCCGCATCGTTCAATTTCGTCGTCGTTATCTACGACGACGAGATCGTAATGGATCTGTGTGCGATAAGGAAAAAAACTTCGTAGTTAGGTAATAGAAGTGCATTTATTTCATATTCTTGTGTTTGGACAGAGAGTTTCAGTCTAGGATTCCGTTTTATGAAACAAATTTACTGGAAGACAGAATGAGTTTTGAAATTTGGTTACTTCCTTCACCCATTACCCATACGAAACGATGTACGACCACAATAAATTTGTTTATCCGCAAAACTAAACGGTAGAATAGTTCATATAGCTCTACACTATCTATTACAGTAAATTTGAATTGTATTCAAAGGAAGGAATATGCTACAGAAGCGATTCTTCAGAGGACGTTAATTTGCGCAAGATCACCACGCGCGCAATGTTTTGCATATAGGAAAGGAAAAAAAGATTATTAGGGCATGAAAATTTGTATTTTGGTAGCTACGGTAGTTTTCTATGTATTATATGAGTTATGAATTATCAACACAACCCAGTCTTCGTCAACGTCGTCAACAACGACGACGAGATGTATTTGAAACTCCGCCAGAAGGACGACATCAACCATTGTTTGATTGATCTTGTCCTTCCTCCACCTACCCACCACCGCCGTCGCTTTGCGTCCCTCCCCCATTGCTCCTTTTACCTCCTGCACACCCTGCACATCCATCCTCACCACCCTTCACCGCTATTGCCCTCCCCTCCAACGAGGGATGCGGCTGGATCCATGCCATCTGACGACCACGTCATCGGGCGTCGCCGCGGCACACAGGCCAACAACGGAAGACAGGCGTCGATGTCGGAGGAGTGCAAGAACGAGCGTGGGCTGGGCACCTGAGGTGCGGATGGACAGTTCGGGCGGGAAGGGTGGGCGCGGGTGATAGATGGGTGGGTGTGGGTGACATTTGGGTGAGTGTGGGTAACAGGTGTGTGGAAGGCGTGCGCAGGTGGCGATTGGACGGATGGGTAATGAATGTGCTGCGAGAATATGGGACAAGGTGAGTAATCGAAAGAAAGTGGACTAGAGCAAACAAGCGAAGTTGGATGGGTGAGGATGCGCAGACGAGGATGAGCGAGCGGCAGCGGACAAGCGAAGGCAGAAGAGATGGGACAGGTGAATGGGAACGGGCGGGTGAGGTAAGTCGATTGGATTACCCCGCCTGCTCATCCCCTTTCTCCCGTCCTATCTCTCCTTCATTCTTTCTCCAGCAACCCAGTGACGAAAAAATGGCTACGAAATGGTGATGACAAGACGACAAGGGCAGCGACAGGATGACAAGGTTGGCGAAGAGACGAGAGGGCGGCAATGGGCTAGGGGAGGTGACTACGAGGATGGCAGAGGCGGCGGCTAGGGGAGGACTGTCAAGGAAGGGTGGAGCCGACGAGCTGCTTCCTTGCTCCACCCTCCTCTCTCTCTCTCCAGTGTAGGTAGTATCATGTAGTTATTCTATAATTTATTTAACTTTCTACACACGAATCGTGGGGTTGTGGCAAGCATGAGCTGCAATGTGAGCTTGAACTTGGCTTGAACTTGCGTACCTAAAAAGGCAGGTTCTGCCATATACGGTAATCCTTCCGAGCGTCATCCAAACGCTCGGTCGTGCATCCACCCATTCCCACTCGTTTCTCTTCATTTTTTCACTTGTAATGGATAGTATAATAATATTTGAATACATTTGAGCAATAAAAAAAGCGGAAACAGCAGAAGAAAAATGAGGGATTGAAAAAAATCTATTGTTGGAACGTCATCCAAAGTGGTCCCGCTGCATCCACCCCGCCGACCCCTCCCGCTGCCCCGCAAATGGGTCTAAAAAATCCTAATATATCTCTACCAATATTCCCCGCTTTTTCCGCCCTAAAAATCCCCGCTCATCGCGAGCTACAGCGAAAACAAGGCCCCGAGCATCATTTGGTGCAATGTTTGTATATGTTAGGCAGCAACCTCGACCCCCGCCCTGCGCTCGCTGCCCTCCACAGCGAGCGCACAACCCCGCCACCACTTCCGGCACCCCCGGCAGGATAGAGCATCATCCCGCTCACCCAGCCATCAAAAAATCAGCCCCGCCGCCCCGGCATAGGCTTATAAATCACTCTGGAGAGCCCTTGGGCAATATTCCCGTGTGGATGTATGACCCATGTTAGCGAATTGCCCATGTTTCATATAAGAAAATAGCTTACAAGGCTGGCGTTGATGCAGGAGTGGCGAGCATTGTAGACTGCATCAGGTAGCCAGCAGTGGTGGTCTGCTGAACAAGTTGCAGCTGGAGGGCCCATCGGTAAAGCTCGGGAGTCGATGTTGTGGTGGGAAGGGAAAAGGACCACAATGATGATCGCTCGTGGTCACTGCCTTACCAGACGCAAACGTAATCATATAGGATTACACCGACCCCCCATTATGATGATGTTCTTATAGCCTCAATATATTTATGGCACCTGTATCATCATACGTCGTGTACATTGTATAAAATTATAAAGATAGAAGCATGATGGTACAGACATCATAAATGCATACCAGCTACCAGTAATTATGATCTTGTCTGACCAGTCTGATGCCATCCTGGCACTAAGCTTATATTAAGTGGTAATAATGATCAGTTCTGATAATGAGTTAAAGCAGTGGCATTGGATTTACGATGTGCCTGCCGCCCTGACGAGCTTGATATAATGTCATATCTGGTCATACCATATGCTATCGGACTGACGGTCCGTCGTCGGAGCTACAACCACATACCAACATTTCCACGATTCTCTGATGGCAACAACTGCCCACGGCGGGCTCTCGCGGTGTAGATAGTCCATTCCCTGTACCCACTAGAACCTATACAATGAGCCTCAATGGCTTTATTGACCTTGCAAACCAACACCCCGACATTCTGAGAGGCAGTACTCTGTCGAAAGTCTCTACCTTTCTCACATACGCACCTCGCTTCAAGGAAGACATAATCCTTGTTCAACCATCTCAATGGCCAGCTGATATGCCCCCCCAACATCTCCCTCCATCCGTTACTACAGTCTCGTTAAGGCTATGCGACATCTCCGAGGAGGAGACATTGCTTCTATGGACATTGCTCAAAGCGGAAATCTGGGGAAACGCAAAGAGAATGGAAGAGATTGATGAGAGATTTAAGCGATACGGAAAGGATTTGGGTTATAGTGAGTAACAATCCAGTCCTGGAGTCCATTCAAGCAGTATAACTATTGCCTTTAGCTGTAATCTACCCTCCTGAGCACTATTGTACAAATAATGCATGCCCGCGAAATGCCAAAGGCCTCAAGCTCAACAAGACAGAACAAACAAGAGCC